>VXBI01007222.1:598107-660818 GCA_013397375.1 Toxostoma redivivum
TTTTTTTTTTTAGTGCTTCACTGGTAGAACATCCAGCAAATCTTGTATTCTGTAATTCTGAAAAAGCAAGTAAGAGCATGGCTATTACTGCTGATCACTTCAGAAAGTCTAGCACAGCCTACCTGGAAACAGCATTTTCTCTTTTAGATTAAAATTGGTACTTTTAAAAAGCAAAATTCGAGATTCAGTTTTATGAAATATGTTCTGGAAGCAGCTCTGGGGCGAAGTTAAGCAGAAAAAAAGTGTTCCAAAAATTCATGACAAATTATTGGGAGTGTAGTAAACCCAAAGTAACTCTAAGGAATATTCTGCAGCAGAGCTTTGTAGTATTTTGTATTTTCTACATGCCTATGAAGGTTTCCCTTATGCCGTAACATTGGGGTGTGCCAATTGGAACATCTGTGAGAACAAAAAATTCTAGACAGTAACAACAACAGCAAATGCAGTTTTGAGCACCCAAAAACTTGTGAACTTCTTTTTTTTTTTTTTTTTTTGTTATTTGCAGGCATGAAAGATATCATATGTGAAATTGCCTAAAAGGAAGAATATTCTAAAAAACATTTAGTGAAGTGAAGGGGTAGTGAAAAGTAGAAAATTCATTAAGACCTTTATTTGAAATGTTGGGGGTTTTTTATGTGCAGAAAAAATCAGGGTTTGGGAAACTGATCTGTAAAGAGGAGAGTAACTACTAATGTGGGTTTGTGTATCAGATTAGTTAAGACATCAGAAGATGTTCTGAAGGTTGTACTTGATGGGAGGTTAAACTGAACACATCCAGATTGGTGACAGGTGCTAGATGAACATTGTGGGAACACTGGTGCACTCTTTTCAAGATTCAGTTCAATTTGAATCTGGAATTTTCTTATCCATAGCCCTCTTCCATGGTCTGAAGGCTGGACTTTAGTGTTTCATAAACTGGGCAAGGAGTTTGAGAAATAATGGCTGGAGTATATGAGCTTGTTCATTTTACATCTCATTTGAGTCATATTTTTTGATCCTTCTTGCTACTATGGGAAAGTGAGGTTGGCTGTTTTCTTCAATCTTTAGGGAAAAAAAAAAAGAAATTTTAATCAGAAAATCTCCTTTGACTTAAAGAAATTCCAGAAAGGCATAAAATGAACTGAGTATTTACAATGCTCAGGCTGGGTGTTTGAAAGGGAGTTAAATGTGAGTTTTTTCCCCTGCAGTTTTTAGGCAGAAAATGTTGTTTTAGAAATAGTGAGATAATAAAGAAGACTAAACCACACCCTAGTTTTAGAATGGGTTTTTGATGAATATTGATATTCTTTTTAAGGTGTTTCACATAAAAATTCTTATTCTTAGTAATGAATTGGGGTGTGAAACCACCTGAAAGGCCAATTAATTATCATAACATCAAATAAGCATAATTTGCTTGTTGATCAAGCAGAACTGAAATCATTAGTGCTATCAATAGAATGCTGTTTAATGAAAACAATAGCATTCTGATTACCCAACAGTGCCCAAGGACACTGTAAATTTACTGATAATTAAGTATTTGGTAACACAAGTTGCTATTCTGAATGAAATTTAAAATTAACATAGCATTCTGAGGCACACTTAATCTTTGTAATAAATAATAAAGGCATTTGAAGGATACAAGTCAATAATTTTCAACGAATAATTTGAATCAGAGTGGTCCACATTTCACATCTTTGTCTTGGACTGTGTTGCTGCAGAACTTTCTGCAGGTGATGGGGAGTGAGTGTCTTGGTCTGGTGTGGTGGGGACACCACAAAGACTTCAGGCTGTGACCCCAGTGTGGTCTGTGGCTCGCAGGGCAGCTCGTGGGCCACCACCAGAGCAGTGGGGCTGGGTTTGGTGGGATGGAGTTTGACCACAAAGAGGATGTACAGAGCCTTGGTGGTGTTCCTTGCCAGCCCCTTGGTGACCCAGCTCAGCAGTGACTGCAGAGATTGCTCCTGGTGATTGCCCCATTCTAGGCAGGATTACACTTCTGTTTTGGTCTGGCTCCATGCATTTTCAAGTGGTTGGGTTTAGGATAAATTATATAACTACTTGCACGTGTGAACTTAGAATAATGCTTTCTCCATGAAAATGCGTTACAAGAATACTTTTATGAAACAATTATAAAGACCAAGAGTTTATTAATTCACTTGAATGTTTCTGCTCATTATTTAAGAAATATGTTGTCAGATTTCTTCGAGTCTGAACCAAAAGCTATATAGTCATAAATACTGCCTCTCATGCTCATGAAATCTGATAGCTGATTTCTTCTGTAATTAACAGAAAATACGGATAAGTGATGTTGGCAATGCCTTTCATGTAAATTCTGTGCATTTCTTAGGTAGAGGAAAAATGAAATAGTTGAGAGAAGACATTGGTTTTCTGGGAAAGCTAGGCTGCCCCCATCTGCATTTAGTTAAAATCCATTTTGGTGGATTATTACCAATTAGCTTTATTTCTTTGCATTCATGCAGCTATTGACTATGTTTTAAGTAGTTGATAGGAGTTTAGAGAGCTGTCATCTTGTTATGATATAAAGTCTGGAGAGCCACAGTATTGATCTCCGTGAGTTGTTTTTCTTATGTATACCATTGCAAATATTTTAACAGCAGCTTCAAAATAATTTCCACAAATTGGCAGTTGAATTCGTACATGAACAAAATTGATTTGTGATCAAGCACTGAAAATGCTTGAAACCTGAACCAGCTTCTATTGCTAGAAAATAATTGCTAGATAGATAGTAAGAAGCCAGAATACTTGATAGAGGATTGTGGAAATATTATTTTAAAAGAAATAGTTTGAAGCTGAATGAACAAAAATGAAGCCTCAAGTGATGACATAGTACAGATAAACTATTGAGCAGTTACTGCTGTTATTATTTCTTTATCATAAAACAGTTACATAGGAATTTATTAAAGGAAATTTGCTTGCAAATATGTTTTTGACGATTATGGAAGAGGGAAAGGAAACAAGATGAGTTTAGGATAGAACAAATAGCAGTGATGGTATAAAACTAGTAATCAGTGATCTAGAGCAAGGGCATACAATGGAAAATGCTTAATTTCATTGTTAATTAAATAAAGCGATAGCAATAATTGGCTAATATCCTATCTTTCTTACCTTTATAGAAGAAAGACACTTAAGAAATGCTACATCTGTTGCTCCTGATGTAAAAACATGCTGTCTTGTCCTGAAAGTAAAATTTTTCAAGCCCAACATATCTTTTCTAGCACTGAGCAAAAGCAGGTGCTTGAAGGAGTGTAAAATCAGAGTAAGCATGTGTGGTGCTTCCCCTGTCCCACCCTCCAGCCGTGTGTGACTCTGAGGTTTCTTGAGCCATGCGTGAGGTTTAATTCGTAGAGCTCAGTGAATTTCTTTTCCACAGTTTTGGATAGGCTCTACCTAAAACCTAAATAGTTTCTTTTGACATCCCCAGATGTCCATTGTAGGGAGTTTGTGGCATCCAGAGGTGGTTGTGATTGGTCAGGAAAGCTTGGCAAAAATACTAAGGGTATAGGAAGGTAAGAAAGATGAGAAGGGGGAAGTTGTGGAATAGTGTGACAGTGGCTAGAACACTTAGACATTGCCTTGGAGTGGACTGGCTTGGGGTGACTCCCAACAGGGGACAAGCCATGGCAGTGGGAGAAGGAATCTAGGCTTAACTCTTCTGTTTTATATGTATATGTGTGTGTGTGTGTACATATATCTATGTCTGTGTGTGTATATATATGTGTATATGTATATATGTAGTCATGAGAGCAGCCAGCAAAAATGAGATGCTGTGCAAGGCAAGAGATGAGGAGTGGTTGGATGAGAGGGCTTTTCTTTCTGTAGACAGAAGTCCAATCTCAATAAATCTTACGAATGTAGAGGCAGATATGAGAAAACACATGCATAACTGAAATCACAGTAAAGCTGATAGTATGGCCACGTGGGTTATTTTTTATTTTACCTTGCACTTGCCAACTGGGTAACTCTCAATTTGTTCTCTTTGCTTATTTACTGAGCAATAAATTTTACCAGACCCTTTTAACAATTAGTGACAATCCTGTGGACAGGGCTGTATACAGATGTTTTGCCTAATTCAGGATTATTGTGCCTGGCTTTAATGTAGCTTTAGCTGGCCTTGCAGCTTCCACTTTACCTCCTGATGCTTTACTGGATGAAATACAGCAAGTGTTCTGTTTTAAAAAGGGAAAAAATTGTCCTGTACATGAATTTCTAATTGAATGCCAGCCAAAACAAGCTAAATGAAACAGACTTATTAAATGAAGAATTAATGGACTGAGCGTGATCTGTCTCTGAGAAACTTGAAGGAGAGTCCTTAGGATTTATTATTTTTCCCTCATGTTTGTTTGCCCAGGCTGGATGTGTGCTTGCACAGTTTTTGTGAGTTCATTAATGGGTCAGCTGTGGGCAGTTACAGACATACATGCTATTTGCTAGGTCTGATGCTCAGTGAAAAAGTATGGAAAATAACACTGAATGTTACCTTCTGTTTCTTGCACATAACTTATAATTATGCAGTTACTTTTGGCAAATACAAAATGTCAGAGAAGGAGGGAGAATCACCATTCATTTCATATGGAAATGATGCATAATTTGGGGAGCTTTGTTTTTTGGTGATTTGCTTGGTACTTTTGCCACATGTCAGTTATATCAGCCAAAATAATGTCAATAAAAACAGGGCAAAGTAATGCAGAGACAATTAAGCGTGGAATTTTGTTGTATAATTGCGCTATCATCTCTCTAGTGGATGAAGACCAGGTAGGGTCACATTCAAACACCTTAAACGGTCCTGCTGCTGTTGTCTGCTGTTTTATTGTGACCCTTCATGTAAGTGAAGCACCTGCCTCTCTTCTTTTAATAATGTTTGCATCAATCCTGAAACAGCCTTTCAAAGTCAGATTTTCATCCTCTCTGTAAGCTGGCCTTTTACAGTAGCTGCCCTACTTCCCTGCCCGATTTGCATGTGCACTTTCCCACTTGTAACTATTTATACCTGAGACATTTGCCAAGTGTTGGAGGCTCAGGTTGTGTTCTCAGTGTGAGTCTACCCCAGGTCCTTGGATTGGCTTCTGGCTCACTTTCATGCACTTCCAGACTTTGGATGTAAGAAGTACTTTTCTTCTAATGCATCAGTCTGTCATAATTGTGGTGGGGACCTGGGTGCTCTTCTGCTTGGGTTAAAGTCCTCACTTCTGCAGAGGGGGGAAGGATTATCAGGTTTTACAGGCAGACCAGGTGCTTAGGTTCAGGTCAGTTTTCACATTCATTCTGTGGTGCAGATACAAGCCTGGTTTTAGTTCTCAGAGGGTTTATTGTTTTCCAAGATTAGAGACATCCTTTCAGAGCAGGGGCCATTAAGGCTTCTTTTTTAACCTTTGCTCCCTGTTTTGAATTTCAGCAACCTCTTCTGAGGGAAATGGTCATAGTTTGGCAGGACTTGTCAGCGGTTGGACGCATTGGTCTATTAAAGACTGTACAAGAAATAGTTCACCTCAGTCAGAGGCTGAATAGGTCAAGGAGAGATAATAAGGAATTATGAATAAGAAGTGGAAAAATAGCCAGCAAAAAAATGCAGGGGCATAAGGTGCCATGCCATTTGTCAGGAAGATAGGAGGAATGAAGAATCAGCTACCCTTTCCCTTCTTCCCAGACTACCTTTAAGTAGCCAAGTGCATCTTCTGTCTGTGCTTCAAGTTTAATTTGTAGTCTATAACATTCTCTGTGTAAGGTGCAGAGGTGTGACTTCTGTCTTCTTCTGGATTGTGCTAAAGAGTACTCTGAGTTTATTCAGTCGTATATGGGTTGTGTTGGTCATTTAGGCAGTGAATATGAATGTGGTCCACTTCCTTTCCTTACTCCATGATGTCTCTGGAAATTTTTGTGTCTTGACCACAGGGTAGATATAGATGAATGAAATTACCAACATAGCTGGAATGAATAAGGTGATTAACATGAAAATTGGAAATTAAATAAGAAGTACTGTTAAAATCACATTCAAAATCACATAGTATTGTATGAAATAATTTTTTGGTTTTACAGATCATAAGATTGATGTTTCCACAGTGGGGTTTTTGGGTACTGTAGTTTCTGCATAGCACGTCTAATTTTGGGTGCTTCAGAGGATCCTGGTTTTTAGTGTTGGCTGCTCATCCTGCAGTGATTGGTCTCATACTGTCCCTCGAGCTAAACACTTGCAGCAAGAATTCCCTTAAAGTGGAACAAACCTCTCTTTTGTCACAGTTTACTTCCAATTCTTTGTCTGCATCCCAACTTCTTTTGCACATCCAGGTGGTGTGGTTGAACTGTGGGTGTGGATTGCAGTGAGATCCCAGGGCATCCCACGTGGATGGCTTGTGTGAACACAACAGCCAAGTGTGGAGGCACTTAGAGGGTTTCACCTCTTTGACTTCAAAAGTTGCTCTTCCAGTCTGCTGGTGGGGCATATGGCAGATGCCTCTTAGGTGTGGCACTGACTCTGGCATCTCCAGAGTCACAGCAGAGAAGGCAGGGAGCAAGGTGACTGGATTTGGCCTCTGGAACACCAGTTAAGCCACTCTCTTAAATGCTTAGTCCCGGTTTCTTCAGTGCCCCTTCAACTGAGCAGCTCAATCTCATAATCTTCCCCCCTCCCCCTTCTTGTGTGCATAACATTCACCTGTGATGCAGGCAGAGGATAAAGCTCTGATCTTCATTTTGAAAAAGAGAACGTTTCTCTAGTAACTGCTCACCATATGCCCTAATTTATCTTCAAGATTAGGGGTGGGCCCCCCGCACACACCCCAAAGCACAGGGAATTGTGGTGAAGGGGAAAGTTTTTAGTTTATTAGGATTTTTATGTTATTCCTGTCTTAGTAGCTCTTTCCAGAACCTAAATGGTTAAAGTAGAAAATGTTAGTAATTTTGCTGCAAATAAATTGATCAGTATGCAAGACGGTTGTCACCGGCTGAATCATGGTCCACAGTTAAGGTAAACAGATCTGTGATGACATTTTCTGAGCAGAATACCAATGCTGCTACATTTCTTCCCAGAGGTTTCTGACTCTTCTTATATGCGGATAAAATTTCTCTCCAAGAAGGTTTTGTTCACAGGAAAGAAATAGCTTCTCTGTAAGAGTCTTCCTTAAAGGTGGGATTTCTTGTATTTTGTGATTTATTTCTAATCGTAATTCTGTCGAGAGCATGGCAAGGAATGTTTTTGCTTTTCTGCATATTCTCTGTGCAGTAGATGTTTTTGATGTGGAGTCTATTTAAAAGTGTCTGGCAATGGAATGCAAGTAAAACATATTAACAGAGTTATCAGGATCAATGTAAAATGGGGTTTTTTATTTTCTTTGAGAGTGAGCTCTGTTTTATAATCTCTGTAGTTAACACATAAAAGCAATGACTAAATATACAGCTAGATTTTTAGCGTTAGTGTTTCTGTGAAATATTTTTGACTACATGATGACTTCGTATTTTTGTTGACATATTCTAAAGTAAGAGCTATGATATAGTTTATTCTTAAATGTCTCTGTGCTAGGCAGAAAATCCTCCTTGCAATTGACTGCAATCAAAACCATTTAGCTGAGATGCATCTAACTCCCGTATGACTTCAGGGTAGTGAAAAAATACAATTTCTAGAGAAGTTTTTGAAATCTGCTTTCTTAGAATATGTAAAAGAAATTTTGAAATCACTGTGTACAATGCTGTTGGGATTCAGGCTCGTTGGTAATTCTGTGTTTAGCCTTAGATCCACATTTACTTGGAGGTGATTGACATCTCAGCCGTTCTGTGGATTAGTGGCTGGAAATCTGTCACATTTGTATTGATAAAAGTAGAATTTCCTCTGGTTTAGTCAGATGTTGGTATCTGACTTTAGTCATGTTTATTACAGTAGATGCCGAAGGATAAAGGAGCCCTGTGGAGAGCATGCTCAGTGGTACCTGACATGGAATAGCAAACCTGGGACTGGTCCTCACAGCTAATGTCAGGGATTTAAACTCTCTGGGAGTCAGAAAAACCATTTCTCCAGTAGACTTTGGGTTTAAACCTGGCCCTGTCAGTGTCTGCTGTATTTAGGTGAGAAGAGTACAGCTTGAGTGGCTGAAAATAGTGTAGTTATAAGATGGACTTAGAAAGTCTTGTCATGCACAGCATTTCACAGCTTCCCAGCAGGATGCATGGCTGTGGTTTGTGGAGGGGAGCAGAGCAGGGGCCACCATCTCCAGAGCTGTGTGATGCTCCCTGTGAGGATCCCTGGCCAAAGAGCTGCCCTGCCCTGGGGGATACCTCAGCAAGTCACAAATTTGTGTCAGAGACAAGACAGCTGCATTTCAGACAGTGGATCTGGGGTGGGGCTCAAGATTTAAAGTTTGTGCTTGAGAGCTGTGTTTTAATAATTCCCTAGCAAAAAAAGGAGTCCAGGTTCATCCTGGCATACTGCACTTTTCGGTAATTCTTGCTCTGGTTGTGTTCTCGTGCACTTTCATGGTATCCTTGCACAGAATTTAGCTTGCTCTTTGTGCTTTGCTTTGTGAAGTGCTCAGCAGCTATTTCTTTTGCAGATCTATGTAACAGCTTGACATGAAAGTAGATTTTGGGGAGAATAAATCCCTGTATTTTGTACCAGTATTTTAATGTGCATTTGCAGATTATCTTTTATTTCAGAAACATCCGTGAATATTTTGGGGTTGACCTAAATGTGGCACTGAAGTAAAGTGTAATGTCCAAACTTTGAATGTTCAGCAGTGACATTAAGTCTGGACAGAAATGGAGGAACTTAATTCTGCTTTGACATTGTACCTGGATTAATGTGGCTCTTTAGGGATCCCCAAGATGAACATAAATATTAGTGGCAGGATCTGGCCTGCTCCCAAACATGACAGTGATAAGACAAGAGCTGTTAAGTGTTGTCCAACTGGTGGAATGTTCACTGAAGATTGTATGTTGTGCTGAGTTTTGTTCTAATAATATTTCTGTGTTCTTTGGCAGATCTCTTAGGAACTCTCTAACCTCCAAATGAAATACTGCACGCTTTTTTTCAGCAAAAAAATTATGTCTATTTGACACTAAGAAGCACCTTTTAAAGATTTTAAAGAAATTTGTTCAGAATGCTGCCTTGATAGTTACAGATGATTTTCATGAATGTTCAACTTGACCTTGTTGCACTTCCTAAGAATTGAACCCTTATGTTCCTGTTAATTTTGGGTAGAGTAAGCAACACTTGTTTTATTTCCATTGGCAGAAGAGAAGTCCACTCTTGGAACGTTCAATCTCAGAAGAACACCTTGTTTCCCAACAGTTTTTGCTGCTGGAACACTTCTGTGAACATCAGTGTTGATGTGTACCTAGATGTGGGTTTAGATAAGTCTGAAAACATGATCTTTATGGTTGTTGACCCAGCATGTCTTTTCTCTTTTTTTCTTTTCTTCTCTTTGTGGATTTTTTTGTTTGGTTTTGGTTTTTTTGTTTTGGTTTGGTTTTTAAATATATCTAACCAACTTGATACTGCAGGTCTTGGCTCCCATACTAATTTATGCTCCAATAGAATAACTCAGACTGCCTTAAATTTATGTAACTATACAGAATTGTGAGCTCCTCTTAAGACTTTCTTACATATTTTTTTTTTTGGTCTGTGTCAGATGCATGCTCCTTTTTTTTTGTTTGTTTTGTTTATGCTAATAGACTCCTTGGAATGCTTCTCTACCACAGTATTTCCATCTGAAACTCCACTTTATGAGTGTCATTTTTCTTCTCTTTCTTGTTTTCTTTCCAGAGCATATATAGGTAACTTCACAGATGTTTAGTCAGAGGAGCAGCTGATTTTTCCATCAGATTTTGCTTTTGGCTCTGCCTTCCAGGTTGGCCTTTGTTTTTGAGATAATGTTTTTACTTTTCTCACCAGGCATATTTTATAAATGTAAAAATATCATCAAGATCTGCTTCTTTTTTAAATATTCTCATGAATGAGTAGAGATAAAAGTAATTTGGGAAGCAGTTCAGATTCATTCCTTCTTCTATCCAGATGTTCTTGCAGCCTTCAGCTCTTGTGAGTTAAGCTTTTATAGCCATGATCTATGGCCATCCAAGTTGGGTAGAGCTCCTGACATGCAGCTGGCTGCAGCTGAGCACTGAGATCACTTTGTCACCTCTGTCCCTGCAGTCCTCCCGTAATGCTCTGGTGTCACTGTTGGTACCCCGGGATGGTGTGAGGAGCTCTACTGCTGCCCTGGCTGGGTCATGTTCAGGCTGTTCTGTGCTCCATGGTGCTCTTGCCATTGGAGTTGCTTTCTTTGCTATGTGGCTTGAAAGAGACCAAAGCCTCTTGCTTTTTCCATTTGCAGAACTCTTAATTCTACTGTGTCAGGAGAGGGAGCCTGGAAAAGCTGACTGCTTTTCTCAGCAGTGTGTGTGCACCTCGAGCACCTCAGAGAGCTGCAATGGCTCACACAATGGGTGATGTCTCTGACGTGGGAAGCTCTGAAATGGAAGGGTAAATTGGGTGTTTTACACACTGATACATGTGCAGGTCTGTCACAACTTCTCCACACTGCTGCAGAATGCAAAGTCTTGTGATTTGAAGGGTTTGAGCCTTTCCTCCTTCTTAGCTGAGCTTTCATGTGGATGAGTGTCAGTGCATGCCCTGAAGAATTTTTTTTTTCATCTTGTGCTCATATCTTGGAAATGGAAATTTTTGAAGACCTCCTTTTAGAGCAGTCAGCACAAAGAGCTTGGTTTCATGCTCCCAAGACTGTGAAGATGTATCTGAAGGCTGATTTGTCTAAGAAGTTACTTTCTGTATTGCACTGTCTTTGATGTGCAATTCTGTAGAATCAAGATATCTACACAGTAATTCTTTAGCTTATACTGTGATAGACACCTGATCTATTTGTTGTAAAATGTTCATTTTCACATGTATTTGGACTGACATAAGTGAACCTTTGGTTTGGCCATTCCTTTTACCATCCCCCCCCCTCCCCCCCTTATAAAAAATACACAGTTCTGTTTGTCCTTCCTACTTGAAGCTTCATAGCTGCCCTTGCCTCTTATACTTGCATACATGTAAGGCTGAATGTAAGTGCAGAAAGACAACTCATTCTGCCTATCCACAACCACCTAAATTGGCCAATGATCAAAATTATCTGCTTAGATCTCCCTGCCTTGTCAGTGGTGAGAGCAAGGGCTCTACAGAAAGAAGTTTGCTCAATCTGTTCTGGATGCACCTCCAAGCATGGAATACATAAAGGAGAGCATGAGGGCTTTGTTTCCTTTTTTTGGTGAGCTGTAAAGTTACCTTGAACAATTAGTTTTGGCTTTTGGACTTTTAAAAGTAGGTGAATACAACCCTTGGTGTGTTTTTTCATCATCGTTGGTTTAGATTGAGAAAAATGAGGTTACAAGAGTTTCTCATCACTATACAGTATTGTTCTTCCTCTTCAAATGCTGCTCAGAGATAATCTGAAATTGTATCACAGTTACTACTTTAAAAAAATCCAATCTCCTTGATGATCTATACTGAAATGTGTTTCTGAGTGACGGGGACACTTTGCAGGTAGATTTACTATGGTTTTTACCATCTGCTTTGATAAATGAGTGAGCAGAGCATTTCAAAATGACCTGCAGTTCTATCCATGAGAGATGAGTTTGAATGTTCTGAGTGAATTACGGGCATTAGACAGCTAAGGATACCTGTTCTGGAAATAGTGATTTACCAGTTGTTTGCATGCTGATGCTTTTATTTGTCTGGAGATATGCTAATGTGCATTAATACTGTGTTTCCACATAGCTGCAGCTTTAGCCACTATGGAACTTTCTGCAGTGGGGGGGCATAGGCAGAGGTCTCATTGTTTGGCCTTGCAGACTTTGTTAAAAAATATTGGATTGCTCTGTTGCTTTTTAGTTGAAAAGGAGTTAATAAAACTAAATGTACTAGAAGAAATTCATGAAATCAGTGAACAGATAAAATGTTATTATTTGAAATGCATAATGTTGCATAATGGATGTGTATAAAGTGTGGCAGAGATGGAAGTGCTCTCCAGACATAATGAAAGAACATGGATTCTTGTTTCCATAATTGAAGTTATTTCATACTTATCTGTTGGGGAAAAAGCAGGATTTTTTAAACAGATTTGCTTTCCATTAGTAATTATATTTAGCTGTAACTCCAGATACTTTGCCAAGTTGTTTTTTTTAAAAGTTGGAAGGAAGATGCATTTTCTTTCAAGATAATTAAATGTTTTGACTGTAGATTTTGCCTCCAGAGTGAATAAAGTATATGTGCATTAGAAAAAAAGTTTTAATTGCTCATATAGTTTATAAGAGTTATACAGAGGAAAAATGTTCTTAATCCTATGCTTAATAATGGATAGAAAAAAGGGTATAAATATATTATATTCCACTTTTCTTTTTTGAAGTGTAACAAAGTGTTATTAATAGACTTTGGAAGTACTTGCCATTAGCGGTCTGCAAACCATTGCATAAGGTGAGCTTTTGCAGTTTCTCACATTAAAGTTTTGAGGTTTGAGGATCTCATTAACCTGCGGCTATACCTCAAACCCTGGCAGAGGGATGAATATCAGCCTGGATTTTGGGCTCACTTCTGCTCTGCAAGACACAACACAGAAATGCAGGAAGCCTTTGAGCTCTTCCAAGTTCAGTCTGGCCCTCTGAGTGCCTCCAGAATATAAATAATAAAATCCAGTATCACCTGATAATTCATCTCTGCTTTCAACTCTTGGCCTCTCTGGCAAACTGAGTTTTTGAACTTTTATTTTTCTTGGTACCCTGGTACCATGATCTGCAGCTCCACTTGCCTTGGGAATTCAGCTCTGCATTTCTGTACAGGGCACTTTAACTGTTGTAGAAGGTTGTTGGCCTTCATCTGACAGCCCCTTTGAGACTTAAAATGAGAACCATTAGGTCAGTGGAATTACAGAGATACCTACCTGCAATTCTCTCTGTCTCCCAGGCACTGTAATGTCTATTGACCTAGCTGGGCTTTTTCTAAAGGATCTGTGAATCCGCTGGGTTTAGTAGGGGAGCTTTCCTTTTCCTCAGAAATTAAAAGGAAAGCTTTCTCTGTTTGTTTTGGGAAGGGCCTGTCTCTAAGGTTATCAGCAGAGCTTTCTCCTTAAAGGTAATGGATTAAGGGATTTCCCCCTCCTCTTCCCCTACCTCTGCCTTACAGAAATGGCATCAGATATTCCTGGCTCGGTGGCCTTGCCAGTGGCTCCGATGGCAAGTGGACAAGTGAGGATGGCAGGATCCATGCCTTCCAGAGGAGGAAAGCGTCGCTCTGGGTAAGCCATCTCCTTTTTTTTTAGGTCTGAAACTGGAAATTGCTTGTATTGTAAAACTCAAAATGCACCTGTATATATATGTGTGTGTTTATTATGTAATGCAATATTTATGTAAACTGCATTATGACATTAGTTACTGATGTTTCATTTTTCTCTTCGATGCATCTGTTCTTCCTGCAAGATCAAACTTGCTGATAAACATGTGGCTTGTTGTTTTGCTTGTTTTAAAGGATTTTCAGGTTTGGCAAACTCCTTTCCTGCAGAAAGGAGTTTGGATCCAGTGGCTGTTGTAGATATAATGAATGCATATTGCCTACATCTGTTTAATCTCACAGTGATTTATCAAGTAAATAAAGGTAGCAAGATTGCACATGCAGACTTACTCAACTTCATCTGAAGGTTATACTTGGAATCTCTTAAAGAGAATCCTGTTAAAGATGTTTTCTTTATAGTTCCAGGTACAGAACTAGTATGAGGGCTCACTCTTCAGATTGTGACCACGATATTCTAGGTCTCACTGGAAATACAGCACAGTCTACTGGGAGAAGGGCCTGAATCAAATTCAACCATTACACAAGCTTGAGGGCTCTGCTAAAGAAGAAAATTTGTTTTATCTAGCATCAGAGGCTGATGTGGCATAGGGGTAGTTGCTCACATCGGATTGCTCTGTGGCAACTCATAGTAATTCTCTGTGTTGGAAGAAAAGTGTAGCAAGAGCTTGAGAAGAACAGAACTACTGTCTAGTGTTGACAACTCTCTCCTGTTTTTATCAAAGGTTGATCACAAATAGTAATGGTCTTTGAGTGATGCTTTCTCAGAGATGACTGATCCAAGAGACTCTTTTAAAGAGATTGATTAGTCTTTTATTTAGTCCTGAATAAGGCAATGGTGGGGCTGAACAGGATCTACTGTGTGAGTATAATGTTCACTGGTCTTCATGAACACCTATAGAAGACATTATTCCTTGCCAGAGCTGCTCTAGGGACTGTTCACCAAGGTATGTTCCCAGTTTTGTGCATCTGCTCCAGTAATAGTGCTGGAGTCTCAATCTTGGGGTGAATCAACAAGGGAGAAGGCTGACCTTACCTTGAATGGAGTGAGATTGGTGTGATGTGAACACTCTGGATGGTTGTTCTGAGGGGTGTTCCTTTGAACAGAACAGTTTGAATATCTCCCCCCACTGAGTGCCCTTCTTATGCTAAGCTAACTGTATGAAATTGGTTTGAGAAACTCCTAAAATCGGTCTTTGACAGGCATCAAATTTTTATTTTCAAGCTGCTCAGTGAGAAAACCTTTTTAAATTTGCACTCAAAAGAAAAGACAAAGCATTATCTTTTCATTGCTACCTAACATAGATAAGGTTTTGTACTTGAGTTGCAGGATATTTGATCTCTTTTGTGATTATAAACCATGTCAGCTCTGAATATCAGTTTGCAATTTACTGTTGCCAAGGTTTGATGCTGCTGACTGTGAAATATTCTGATATTAAATAGTGACTTGATATTAATTGAAATGCTTTAACTGTTGCATTTTAAGTATTGTCATCTATTAGTGAGAAGTGAGGGGAGAGTGGGAGGAGCATAAAATCTAATTATTTTAAATGTCTTTAACATGTTAATTCAGTGAGTAAATTAGTATAGATTCACTTTTATACTTGGATCATGGTATTTCATCTGTGCACCATAGCTCTGAACTAGCAACCTTTCTACAAGCCTGAGCTGAGAGTGCTTTTTTTTTTTTAAATGTTTGCTGTGTGTGTATTCAGACCTTGAGGGAAAGAAGAATGCCTGCTGTGTCTAATTCCTCCGAGCTTCTCTTTGAGCAAAGTTGCAGCTAACACTTGGTCCTTTCACTGCTGTTCTGGTGATACATCTTTGTACACCTCAGTCCTTGGGCATTTTAGAAGTGAGGGTTGTGTGTCAAACATAAAGGAGTGGAGCTAGCATACACAGCCAGATTTCCCACTTTTGGTTATCTCTGAAAATTGTTTCTTTTTTCATAATTGCTGAGGCAAGCTGGCAGAATAATTGCTGCATGGACTTGAATGCAGATCAGTTTAAAGTCATCGGCTATCCAGAATGTGTTTCTGCTGTGTTGGCATTTGGCTTCATTGACAGCTTGGAAAAATATTTTTCCTTTCTATAAATGATACCAACTTCATAGAAAAAAGTGACAGCATAAGATAATGCATGCAGTGGTCAATTACTACCTTAGTTTAATGCACCCTCAGTGCTTTATTTAATGTGGTTTTAACTTAGGCTTTGCTGTGTGAGAGGATAAGGGGCTCTTTCACCTTCCTGGGCTGTCTGTACTTGGGCAGGGAGGTTTGGGGTTTTTTTGATGAGTTGGTTTCAGTTGTATTGGTTTTGTTTCGGTTAACTATGTAGTCTTGCCTTTTCTCTGAACCAGAACTGTAAAAATCTGGGGAAAAGAGACCTCTTCCCACCATTCTACCCCCCAAATTGTGCTGAATAAAAGGGACATGTAATACAGATCCCTGCCTGCTTCTCAGCTGCATTTGCTCCTGATCGTTCCTGCCTGCCCTCTTCCTACACTCTGTAATCATGGCAAGCATCTTTTGACATTTCTTGGGAATTTTGCATAATAATTTTGTTGCAGTGTTGAAATCCTTCTCATCAATTTTTCTAACCTGTGCACGTCCACCTTGTTGGAGGCGTTTTGGTTTTGCTTTGTTGGTTTTTTTTAATGAAAATGTTTCTAATTGAGAATAATTAAATTTTAAAAAGTGTTTTTATCACTGTATTTATGGTAGCCCCATATCTTCTAAGGAAAATACATTTTAATAAGTACCTCATGCATCAGGCCTTTTCACGATTGATGTGAACAGTATGAAAGAGGAAAACAAGATTTATGCTGTCTCTTCAAAACAAAAGAGCATAGTGCAGCTCTTTTTTAGAGCCTCTTTTTAATGGGAATTTTAAATGAAGATAAAAGATAGTCTTTCTGAATCTTCTGAAATGATGTCATTTGTCTTCTGGGAGGCTGCTTCTACTGTTTTGCTAATGTGCAGTATATTCTATCTAAACAGAAGATCTTATCTGTCAGGGTATGAGGAGGTTGATGGAATATTATTTTTATGTGTTCTGCTGTGTTCTACTAAAGGTTACAACTGATTCACTGTCATTCCCTCTGCCTTGCTCTAAAGCAGACATGGTGGATCAGGCAGGACACCAGAATCAATGACTTTATACCTGAGGGGTTTTTTTTAATGTTTCAAAGGGGTTTTTGTTTTTGTTTTTTTAATGTTTCAAAGGGTTTTTTCATTTTGCACAGTGAAATTAGAAAATATGTTACTAACAAAGATGGAAGAGAGATACATTTGCTGTTGCTTTTTTAAAATGTATTGATACTTTAGATTAAATTTATCTTCAATTTCCATATGAAATAAAGGGTTTTGGGTAGTTTAACAAAGCAAAGGCATTATTTAAAGATTAGTCTGTTGCAGACCGATGTTACACCCTATGCATTCAGATTCTGCTGGGATGAGCCCACTGTAAACGTGGGAGGTGTTACCTGTGTGTATTAGCCCATCAAGAATCTCCTAAAGTAAGAAGCTGAGATCCAACCATCTAAATAAACTAGTGTGTTAGTCCCCCTTCCTCCCTCAGAGGTGGTGATACAGTGCAGGCAGCAGAATCAAGCCTTAAATTGTTATCATCATCTCTAATTCTTTGAATTGTATTCCAGTAATAATAAACTAGATTAAATACAGTAATTTGCTAATATTTGATTTTGGGAAAAACCATCCCTTAGCACTCAGCTGGAGTATTTAGCTGGAAGCTAAATAAATCATAGTGTCATATCCACCAAGGCATGTGATCTCAGTGTACCAGAGAGGAAGGAAAAGAGTTACAAAGTTAATGTGTCTCGGATTAAAGTAGTGGCTCATAAAATCCCTGAAGAAAAGGCTTTCCCCCACAAATGTATAATTTTTTTCTGCAGCCCTTTTCCCCCAGTTTGAAACTGGCTGTTTCTCTCAGATGCGTTTCAGCTGCCAGTGAAAGTGAAGTAAGGGTGTGCCTGATGTGATTCTTCTGTGAGTGGCTTCAGGTGGAGCTATCCCAGTGCTGCCCTCCACTTGTAAACAAACATTTCTCCTGTAACATTGACTTTGGCATTTCCAGGGCAGGCGGAAACATTCCAGTTTAAATAACTGGGAAGGTTTTTCTGCAATGTCACCTGCAGGCATATTATTACATGTGGGGAGGAAGCAGGTAGGTGAGAGGAGACCCTGAGCTGTACCAGGGTGAGTAAATGTTAAATTTCTGGGAGTGCTGCAGGTCAAGGGGGATTCAGGCTGCTGGTGCCAGCCCTGAAGGCCACATTTGAGGTGCCAGCAGCAGCTGGGTCCTGCCTTAGCTGCAGCCCTGTGGCAGAGGTCAGGGCACTGACCACTGGGGTCAGTGGTGTTCTGCATGAGGCAGCTGAGGGGTCACGGCCCTTGGAATCAGATTTGGTGGTAATTAGGTGAGCAGAGATGTAATTTATTGTGAAAACGACAATTGCATCAAAGTTAAGCAGGTTAAATACACAGCTTTTCTTAAAGCTCTTTGGGGAAAGTGGTTTTCTCTTTGCTTCCTCCACAAATGAATAATCACTGTTACCATCTGGAAAATATTATTGTAACTTTTCTAATGCCATTTCCAATTCTTGTGCTAACTTGCTGCCCTCATTCCAATTGTACAGAGGTTGCTGTGACTCGGACACATGGGCCAGTCTGTCTTGGTTGTCAGAATTTAAGAAGGAAGGCAGTGACTGATTGGCACTTCTACTTCTCTATGCTGATGTAGTTTCAGAAACTGTTTTTGCATCCTTCTTCCCACACTCTGTACACACAAATCTCATTTTTTCATTGGTAGGAATTCTTTTAATACTGAGATAAATACCATTGTCACTTCGAAGGGTTTTGTGCCTTTAGTAGGACTTATACCTATTAATGTTAACAGTGTTAGTAGAATCTGTAGTTGTATGAACTTTTACTAAACTGAAAGGTTAAGTATGCTAAGCATTCTAAGTAAGCTTAGAATATTAAAGAAATCTGCAAAAATGTTTGCAAAATGAAACTATAATTTCCTGTCTACACAAATTAAAAGTGATTGATCAAGATCTGTATATCATATTAATGTATTTTTGTATTAAAATAAATACACTAATACAATAATTGTATATGATAGTTTTATATCAGCTTGATTGTGTACTTTAATGGCAGTTATAATCGGGGATATAAATATTTATCCACCTCTTTTTAGAGGTATAAAAATGTCTAAAGTGCTTTGTAAATTATACTGTTGTATAACTTTGTAGTGGTAATATCTATGATACAATCACACTGCCTAATACAGGAATCTGATTTAGATGTCTAGGTTAGGAAGATAATCTTCCTAGTCTGTCTGTGTAAGAAGTGAAGAAAGAGGGTCCTGCTTTTTGTGGTTCCCTGGAGGAGCCAAACTGGCAGGCTGGGATTTGGCCCAAGGAAGAACTGGGCTCTACCACAGCCTTAAGAAAGTCTGGGACATAAATCAAATGATGAGCTCCTCCTGGGTCTGGAGAGGATGAGCAAGACTGGAATCCTCAGTCCTTAACACCTCCAGGCAAAACACAAATCTAACAGCACTGAGAACAGCTGGCTTGAATGTTCATGCCACCATTGCCAATGCCGTGATTGCTGATTTGAAAATCTTGCTTTTACAGAATGGACTTTGATGATGAAGATGGGGAGGGGCCCAGCAAATTTTCAAGGTGAGCATTTACTGAAGAGTTGGCCAAATCACTGACTTTTTTCAGTGGGGAAAGACGGCTGTCTCATTACCGATGTTTTAAAATCAATATAAATACGAGTGAAGAACTTGCCAACAGCTTGACCCAAGTACTACTTACACTTCTTATCAGCTTCCTCTGAAAATTAGGCATTCTGTCTGAAATCTGCCTAATGTAGTTATTGGCATATAAAGCTGACAGTGTGTGTGTCACAATTTCACTCTGCAGCTATATTAAATAAAAAATCTTGTGATTTTTAGCTTATTATTTCAACTGTTGTAGATGAACTTTGGTTATTTGACATTGCTGAAGTTGTCTTTCAGCCACTGAAAATGAAATTTCATTTCTAATTTATTTCAGATGTTAATTGCCTGTTAAGACAATTTGACAGATCCTAGAGGTGGATTGTTTCTTTTAAAGTTAATGAGGTTTACATTATGTACCATTGGGTGTAACTGAATAGTAAGAATTGACAGAAAAAATGTTAATTAACATGGAATATTCAAAGCTAGAAATAAACAGTAAATCCTCATGGCCATTTTTTCACTTTTCCTTTTTTTTTTTTTTCTGGTCACACCGTTTGCATTTTTTCATTAGAAACCAAGCAGCTGCAGTGAGGGGTGTAGATACTTTGAGGCCTGTGTGTAACTGCTGATTATCCAAATTGTAATTGCAGCTCTGTAGAAGCAGCCATGTTGAAACACAGCTGTCACTGTAGGGTTTAACAGGGTTATTGCAGTCAGTCTGAAGGAGAAGTGTCCTGAAGATACACTGTGACACCATGTCATCATTTACTGGACAAGACCAGCAGCACTCCTGTTTGGTTGATGCCATTTACAGAACAGGTCCCTGGTGTTAAAACTGGTGATTTGAGGGCTTAGTCCTAATATTTGCTAGAAGATACATGCTAAGAGAACAAGATTTGTGAGGAATGGGATGTGATTTGTGCCTGGACAAGCATCAGGGTTTCTGGGCACACTGATATGTGTGTATCGGTCCTTCCCCATTCTGGTTTTGGCCTTTCAAAGTTTGGTGGAGGGTTGAGCCAATAATTCCATTGCTTTTAATGGAGATGTGTGCTGTGCTTACACTCAGTTGATTTTAGGTGTCAGGATAAAATCTGATATTTAAGTCTTAAATGCTGTATAGACTCCAGATTATTCTGTTTTTAGAGAATACACAAAAGCCACGCAGAGATACCCAGGGCCTCTTCTAGTTGTTCCCTTCTCCAGATTGCTCACATGATTTATTCCTAGCTTGTTTCCTTCAAAATTATTTATTTACCAAAGAGCTGCTGTTTAAATGTTGAACCTAACCCAGCTGGCTTTGACTGAAGTGCCTGAAGGAGCATGTGTGCAGAGGTCAGCTGGGAGGCTGGAAGGGAAGCAGTAGTTGGAGGCAATAGCATCTTCAGCCCAGTCAAGCAGAGGAGGATGAGTAGACAAGCTCCAGGCTCGTGGGAATAGTGGTGTTAGCTCAGTGCTCCATGGGAGGTAACACACTCTGCTCCTCAGGGCTTCCAGCTCAGCTCAGGTATCCCTGCATGGCATCTCATCCTCACACACAGCCTGTGCATGTGCTTCCCTGTAATGTGCCCATTCCTCATTGAATTGGTCTTTTTGCTGAAAATTACTCAGACTCAGTCTATTCTCTGGGCAGAGTCAAGGGAAATGAAATGGTGTTGTCACTTGAATGTTTTGAGGGTGCTGGTGTTGAACACAACATAAAGAAATACAGCTCAAGACTTGCTTTAGCTTTGTCTTCACTGTTTGAATGAGGAACTTGCATAGGTGGATTACTTAAAATTAGTTTTAATTCATTTCAGACAGAAAAAAAAAGATAAAGTTCATTATTGATTTATTAGAAAAGGAAAACATGCTTATTTAGGCTGTATTACCTTTTTAGCTAATACATGGGACCTTCATAGGCTGTCTCTTGTAATAAATGACATCATTTTGGAAAGGTGTAATATACAAAATCTCATTTAACTGTTCTTGAGCAGTTATGGTCTTCACTCCTAGAAAAGCCATTACCTTATTTTTGTGTTTTCCAAAACATGTTGTGTTTTGGAGCTAGCAGTTTGGTTTCAAACAAATGAGTCTTTCTGTAACTTGTGCTAGCAAAATCCAATTTTCAAATGATTGGTGCATTTATTAGGAAAGAGAAGGAGGAGCAGCATGTAATTTTTTACTGAAATGTCACATTGCTGCCTGTCTTTGGGACAATGCTTCAGAAACAGTGAAGCTTTAGTCCCACAGGACAAAATTCCCGTTAGTCTAGATTCCTCCATAAAGATGCTGCTTAAACACCACACATACCTGGCTGGGCATCCAACTTCTGTTGATTTGAGTAGGAATGAGGTACCTGTTTAATTCTAGGGAATTAAGCCAGTTTAAATTTCGCTTCTGTTTACCCAGCAGTTTCACCTGCCTGCCTGCCTTTTGCCAGCCTCCACGACAGTCAATACAGTGTCTGTACCTGCAGAACGTTTTCCTGGAGGCTCCCTTACATAAGGCATCGCCCTTCAGCCGTGTCTCTGCCCTCCCGTGTTATCTATAGAACATCAGTGCCCTCTGCTGAATGGAGGGAGCTGTGGTTGCAAGCTGGAACAGACACAGCCTGTTCACTTCCAGCACAGCAATGAATATTTCATGGGCTGCTGTGGATAAAAGCTCACTGGTGTTTTCAGTACCTGGTGCTGCTTGTTAAGTTTCCCAAGAAATCAGTGTATGTCAATGTTTGCTTAAATCCACTGAAATGTGTCTTCTGTGTTTTTTAAATATACAAATGAAGTTTCTGAATCGGCATGGCTTGGAAGTATCAGCAGACTCTGTGTTTTCTTTGCTGTATCATTCTCATTCCCTTGTTTTTCTTGCTGTTATTTGTAATGGTTTGCAGTTGTGAATTTTTTTGCTTTCTGCTGTGTGTTTGCTATCATGCAATGCATAACCCCTGTTGATTGATGTACTATCTTTTGTTTCTAGGTATGATGGTGATCAAATCACTGGTGATAAGGAAAAGTTTGCAAGGTAGGCGTGTCCTTTAGAGCTCTTCTGCTGAGAGAAAAGAGGGGGATGTTCGTATCCAAAAAATCTCAGTACGTGTGCCCTAGCTTAGAGAGATGGTTATTTTGTTTTAGGTGATCAAAGTACTGCTGACACAGAAGGGAAAGGTAGGAAAAAGGGAAGTCAAATGGTTTGCCCCCATTTTTTTTATATAATGCTGTTCATACTGATCTTTTGGCTTTTCCAAAACTGCTTGAAGTCAGAAATACAAACCCTTAGTCGTTTTGGATCACCTCCCCCATATCCCAGAATTTAATGTCATTTGTTGTATAAAAACAAAGTTAGAAATTATAGAATTAGGACATCATTATGTATAAGTTTGTGAATGTCAGAGTTCCTAGGACACACATTTTGGGAGTGGAGCACAGCCCCTCTTTTTCTTTTAAGGATTTAAATTTGAACTCGTTTCAGCAAACTTTTGGGATATTGTCTGCTTGAACATTTCCACAGCCAGTAGATTAACATTTTCTCTCAGGAAGTTTTACAGTCTCTTTGTTTAGTCTCTATAATGGTTGTTTTCAATGTCCAGAAGTACTTAAATATTTGAGTGGTAGACAATGTATTATGTACATATAAGTGTGAAATGTATCTTGAATATGTCTGTTCTTTGTCTCTCTCTCTTTTTTTTCTTAACCACCGCTTCTGTGAAAATGCTGAACTTAGAGCAAGCTTTCATCATGTAAAAATGCTTTTATCTTCCCCGTGTCCATATTTATCTGCATGTACCAGCTGGCATGTACACACATGTGCTTTGTGTACATGTGCACTGTCACACCAGCTGTTCTGCTTGGTGTGTGTATGATCAACTCCCTCTGTTCCCTCCTACATCTGTGCAGACCTGCACAAGGGCTGTTCCTCAGCCAGCTGAAATCAAAGGTGCTCTATTATCACTGGACAGTGACCTCAGGCAAGGCTTGGCTGTAATTTACTGAGCAGCCATGGGTTGGCATAGCTGGATTTTCTGCATATCACACCGTAAGCATAGGAATAATAGCTCTGCATGTAGCCCTAACAAGTGGTGTTTCTGCAGACTGCCTCATGCATGTAACACCTGTATGTGCAGGGACAGGATATCCAAAGCAGGACAAGCCCTTGCATTCCTCTATTTCAGGAAGCAGCATACAATTCTTTCCTGCATTTTAAGAAAAGATTTAATTCTTAAAAGTATCCAAAAAGTCAAAAAGTGTACCAAGCCTAGCTTCTGCTTTCATGGTCAGTCTTCATAGCACTCAGCTCCAAAGAATGTTGCAGTTTCTTTTAATGTTGTGTTATCACATCAGTCAATGCTGGTGGAATCTCCAAGTGATCACCTCTCACATCTTGTTGGATCAACCAGCGATCCCACAAGACAATGCCATGCACAGCTCATTGAAATCAGTGGAAGATGCTGCTTTGACAACTGAAGCATCATCTCCCTGTCGTGTACTTGTATTTAGCTGCCACCTGACAGGTACAGTATGAGAAGAATAAGTGCTGGGCACTGAAGCATTCTAGGTCCATTTGGACCATTTCAGATGTATATATTGGTGTGATTCCTTAATGCTGATGAAGGAATGGTGATTTCCAGACTGGAAAAACTGAACTCTGAGATGTTTGTTTCTGAAAGATTCTGGTGGGTGTCCATTTTGGGATTTCTCAAATTTGACTCACCACCTCAGCCATATGATTCCTCTGAAGGATGAGAGCATTGCAGCCTAGCCCAACTTGGGGCAGCATCAAGTACTGTCATTGTTGCTTCCCTGCTGTGCTAAATTGTCCCTGAACATAATTTCTGGTCTATGTCTGACAAGCCAGATGTTTACTTGCTGTCTTTCATACTCATTTGATTTATTTATTGGGATTTTTTTTTTGTTATGTACTGTTATCCCATATATGGTCTCAGTGCTGCAGTCTGATCCTTCAGGCATGTAGTGATTCCCTGCAGGGATGTGGGAAGTTCCAAACAGCTTTGTTTGGGATCTGTGTTGTCACTGAGTGGGTTTTTTCATAAATCCCTCAGTGGAGGGCCATCCACCCGGGAGCAGCCAGCTCAGCCCCTCTGTGGATGCAGGATGACATTTCCTGCTGACCAGATCCAGTTATTAGTGAGAGGTTTCCTCTAAAGGACACCTTTTATAAGCAGCTCAGAGATGCATCAGTAAATCTGGGAGTTTGACTGGAGTTGGCAGATGTCAGCTCCTCACATACTTCTACTTCATTTTTGTCCTTAAACCAAAGGAGATTAAACTGGTTAAGAGATTAAGGCCAAAAGCCAATAGGTAGAAATGCAGGTTCTTTCCACAGCTATGGGCAAATCATATTTATCTGTCTGTGGCTTGGATTTTCTGTCTGTAAACTGAGGGATAACAGTGGTTGGCTTTATAAAGCACTTTGCTCTCCTGGGGTGCAAACAGCAAAACAAGTGCAAAATATTATGATTGATTACCTCCAATTCAGATTCTGACACTGCTCAGGTCTCTTTTTGTTGCTTTGGTGTTTCTCTGAATGCTCAGGGAGAATCACAGTGAGATCGAGAGGCGCAGGAGGAATAAGATGACGCAGTACATCACCGAGCTGTCGGACATGGTGCCCACGTGCAGCGCCCTGGCGCGGAAGCCTGACAAGCTCACCATTCTCCGCATGGCTGTTTCCCACATGAAATCCATGAGGGGCACTGGGAACAAATCTACTGATGGAGCTTACAAGCCTTCCTTTCTTACAGAACAGGTAGAATATACAAAACTGTTGATTTTCCCTGGTTTTTTGGTCTTAAAAGGTGTGAGGAAATGCTGAGAGGAGAAGAGTCTCAACTTGATCCTTCACTGTAGTGTAGCAGCTGGTACAAGTTATATATCCAAGGTGTGAATACAGACAGATTTTTTGTGACTGTTTGGACTTGATCTTGACACTATGACAGATCTTTCTTCTTGGAGAAGCAAATTGGCATTGAGGTCTGTCCACCTGATAAACAAGTCGCTCACTGCCTTGCAGAAAGGAATTTTCACCTCCAGACCTGGGTTCTTCCCATCCTAACAAAGATTGTCTAAAATAAGTAAAAATGAGTCTGGAAAGACCTGCCTCTCTCTCTGGGGATTAGAGGAAGGTTAAAAACATCATTTAGTCTTAATGCTGGAGTTGCCAGCAGCTGAACTGGGCAGAGATGAATCCCATCTGTACTGGCTGAGGTACTTCCTTGGTTACATTTTTGATGGAAGAAGGAAGATGCACCCAGTGCTTGAAGGAAAACTGTGTTTACTGAGCACACTGAAAGTTCCTACCACCTCCATTGTTTTTGAAGTCCTATGGGTGTAATGTTCATTTTTGTGGTCTGAAGTGATTTAAGCACTTACACATGGAAGTTACGGCTGGAGGCAATACTTCTTTCTCTTAGATAAACAGCAGCTGCTGCTGACCCCTCAGTGCTCACAACTGCCTATTCCAGCTCTCCTGGAGTGTGTTTCCAGAGGGACTGTGCCATTCTGCTGGTGGCACACCCTAGTCACTTCTCATTGCAATTTTTTTTTTTCAATCCTGTGGAATTACAGAGTTTGTTTTCATATTTTTTAATAATGTGCAAAACTGGTTATATTATCCTCAGTATAGTGTGGCAGCTGTACTATGGGTTTTTTGTTTAGTCACTAGTTCAGAATCAATGTGCTTTCTCTATAACAAAGCAGCAGAAGTTGACGGTCTGAATGTTTCTTTAGATGAGTTATCCATTTCTTAGTAGTTCACCAGATTTTTATCCTCATCTTACCAGCTAATATCTACCACTTGCACACTAACCCTGCTGAGCTGTCTCACCTGGAATGGGACTCAGGTTTTCCAGAGCTCTGTGTTTGAGTTCCAGGTGCAGTATCTTGATAAGCTCTGGTGGTCACTGGAGCCACCAAAGGCTGTTCAGGCTTCTTTTCCAGGAATTGAGGTGGTAGTTGTCATCCTTTGCCATAAGAGGTTTTCAAGCTCTGTTAAGGAAAGGGATATTTCTGGGTGATGCTGAGCCTTCATACTCACAGGCTGAAAAGCAAAAATCAATAGAACCTTCTTGTGTAGGGGCTCAGAGCCTCTAATGGAAGAAGAGGCTGGGGATTCTTTCCTCCTTCCCATTACACTTTCTGCCTTCTATCCAGTGACTGTTTAATTTACAAACAGAGCTCATCCTGAGCAGGGCCAGGGGGAACCAAACTATGAAGTCTTATTGGTTTCTTTCCAATTAAATCATTCAGAGCATTTAATTAAGGGATGGGTTTGCCATTTAGAGCTGTTCATTTCCTCTATTTGTAGTTGGAAATATCTTTTTATTTTTTAATGTTAGATGCCTATCACAGGATATGCAGTGAGTATTAGTTGTTTATTTTCCTATGGAGATCACCAGATGAAAGGCAATAACGGAAAATAAAATTATTTTTGTTATTGAGATGGGCAATTTATGCCTTGCTGCAAGTTTGGTTGTATTGTTATATCAGTGAAAATTTCTGTCTAGGTTTTGATCAGCTACTAAGATCACAAGAAAACAATATTCTCTGACAGTGACAGACATTATATTTAATTCCCTTTCTTTGCTGGCATTCTAATCAAATCCTTTCTTTGGAAGGAATTGAAGCACCTTATCCTGGAGGCTGCAGATGGGTTCCTGTTTGTAGTTGCAGCTGAGACAGGAAGAGTGATCTACGTATCAGACTCTGTGACTCCTGTGCTAAACCAGCCTCAGTCTGAATGGTTTGGCAGCACTTTGTATGAACAGGTTCATCCAGACGACGTGGAAAAGCTGCGAGAGCAACTGTGTACATCTGAAAACTCTATGACAGGTCAGATATACCTGATGTATGGTTCTGTGTGTTCAGGATCCCTGGAGAGCTTTTCCTGGCATTCAGAATGCCTGGTGTAAAAATCTGGTTAAAGTGAAACTCAGAAAGATTAAACTGTTTTCTTGCAGGCAGTACAGTAATATAAATCTTCTTTTGAATTCATTTGACTTCAGTCAAACCACCTTCTTGTAGCTCTGCATTCAAACTCTGGTTTGGAATCTGAATTGTTCTTAGGCTTGGTCTGGAAACCTAGATTGTTTTCATTTCATCCTCAATGAACTTGTGACTTCTTTACAAGAATGTGTTTGTTTAGGACAGTGTTTAATTTGAAGTCAAAAATCATACTTTAGACTTTGTTTTCATACAAGTTCTTCATGGTTTTCAATTGGAATCTTGAAGGGAAAAAATCCAGTATTTGGCAGCTGAAAATATACTGGATTTTAATAATGAGGCTCCTGTGCAGTAGTGTAAGTTACCTGTAAGTTGATTACCTCTCATGTTGCATGTAAAATTAAACATATTAATATCTCCTCTACAACTCTGGCTTTTACAATTATTCATGCTCAAAGCTGCCAATGGGAAACTACCTTGTCTTTAATAGGATATGTGTATGTTAGAGCTGTGAGAATTAGCTAAATCCTGTTGTAACTCAAACTTGGAAAGGAGGAAACTTCTCTTTTTATTCTTCACATACTATGTTTATAGCTGAAGGAAAAAATTTGGGGAAAATATTAAAAAAACCCTGATCCTTGCAAAAGTCACATATTTTCTCTTTGCTTTAGTAGTTGAGATTTCTGACCTGGTTTGCTGGAAGTTTTGTTGTGTTTCATAACTCAAAGGACAGTGATCCAGTTTTGAGTGAACCTGCACACTGTTTACAGCTTCCATGTCAAAACAGTGCCAAATTCATGATTTCCTGTGGTTTGAATGTGATGTGGTTTTGGCAGAGCTTTCATGTATTCAAATTGGAAACTCAAAGCAAAATTCTGTGGTGAAAATCCATATGGATAGAAACCAAGTGAACAGTTAGGGGAACCTGTGCAGGGCAAAACAGCTGAGTATAATACCACGAGACTTGGAAAAGAGCACAACCTCTGTTTTTATTATGTCACCTGTAATACATTTTAGCATACATACCATCTTGTCCAAGTAGCAATTACTCCAGAGCCTCAGTGAACAGTCATGTTTTGACTTCCAAAAGTGCTCAGTTATGGGACTTAACCTGCTCAAACTAGAGCTGGACTAGACAAATGCAGAGCATTTCTGAAAACCCAACTCTGTGTTTTTTCCAGCCTTTGCTATGGGCTTTTCTTCTGCACTGAATTGATCTGTAGCCAAATGAAAAAGAAGTTCAATAGTATTTATAGAGCTAAATCTTTTCCCTGCCTGAATCTTTTGGAGTTGTCAGATTGACACAGAAGGCCTGTAAATCTGGTGTACATGGTCAGCTGAACATTTGCCCAGCATGAGGAAAGCTGAAGCACACTGCAACAGAAAGCAGGGTTGCCTGGTCAGCTTTTTGAGTAATTTTGTTTTAAAGGTGTGGCTGGTGAAGTAGTTCTGTCCGTTTGTGGAACATACAGATAACTAGATTTATTATTTTAAACTTGTATTTCCTTGACTCCACAAGGTATCATTAAACAAGAGAAGCAGCCTTCTATAAGGACTGTCAATCTAGCCTCAATTTGTTTATATGCAGCAGGCAGCAGCACCTCAACATCATTACTCTTGCTCCTTTTAGATACCTTTCTAGGAGAAAGGTGTTTCTAGAGTCCATTCAGCCAGTTACACTTCCCTTGCTGTAACACAGACCATATTGAGAGCTGCAGCTTTGTAACAAGTAATGAATGAAATCTTGCAGGATCTGAAATTACGTGTCTTAGTGACATTTTAAAAGATGTCAAGGAAGCAAATGCACTTCCTCTAATTTGGTGTTTATTAAACCAAGTTTTCCTTTGCTTTCCAAAGGCATGTTTCATGCAGAACAAAGGGCAGTCTAGGGCTTGAAAGTGATGGAAACCACAAGCCAGGCAGCTGCATCTGAAACATTTTTTTGCTCTGAGTGAAGTTCTCTTCAGGCAGTAGGAACATCCTCATCTTTAAGTGACGTCTGGCTGTTGAGCACAGAATCTACTTATGGGAGATTTTCAAGTGAAAGTGTAACAGTATGTTATGATTTTTAATTTTGCTCTCTTCCTCATTTTCTCAGGGTCTGTTTTCTCAATGCTATAACCTCCCCCTTCAGCCCTTGATCTGGGAAATCAGTGACAGCATTTTTACTAAGGAGAAAGTTCACTTGCCCTGCAGCAGATCCAAGCAGTGTCCTTTGGTTTTAGTTGCCTTGTTACAAATGCTGATCATTAGTGCAGTATTGCTGGGATTTTCCCAGCACCTCTTTGCAGTCCTGCTACCTAGAGATGCTGCTCCAGACCCTGAGAACTTGGGAGGCTGCCACTGCAATGGGGAGGAACAGAGAACAGGCTCACGCTCACATTTCTGCCCCCAGGAATAAGGCTGGGACTGGGGCTGTGCTCACACGAGCATTTCTTTGGCAGTCACACAGCTTATGCAATCCTCACCTCATTTCACCTTCTCCTCCTCTGGCATTTGTGTGGTACTATGTATGAGTCACATCAAGGAGTTGACCTGCTGAAAGCTAAACTGAACTAAACCCCCTTAGTTTTGGTAGAGGCAACTCTTTGGCCCACCTTATCATGGGGTTTCTCAAACTCTTCTGAGTGCTAACACCAAGGAGAAGCAGGAGGTGAACGGTTAGGAGGAGACAGGACTTAAGGAGCTGTAAAAGGTATGTCACATTGAAGTGCTTGTTAACCTAGGCCTCAACCACGTGGTGTTTGGGGAGTTAATTGCTTTCTCTTCCTTGAAATCTTAGGATATGGGGAAGGAGGGATAGTTTCTATTTAATTTTGTGTCCTTGGAGATTTTATTCCCTGGAAATGGAACAATTGTCTGCTTGTTTGTTGTGCATTAATTGCTAACACATTGTAGCAACAGGAAAGCTGAACTGTGAAGTGCATGAACAGTTAGAAATGATCTAGAAAAGAGCATCTGAGCCATGATGATGGCAAGAAATTGAGCTCCCAAGAAGTCTCTATGTGCGTCATGTACATGATTAATCAGAATGGGGCAGATATTCAGAGTGATAATTCATTTTCCCTCTTTGTTCTTGAAAATCTGCAGATGTCAAAATAAATCACTTTAAATATGGATGAAGATCAGATCCCAGGGGAGGATGCATTAGCACAGACCTCTTTGTGCTTAGGGTGCATTGGTGGAACTTGGTGGATGTTGGGTTCGGGTGCAGGCTCAGTTCCAGTGCAAGTGACAGACTCAGTTGCAGACAGCAAATCTCCAATGGCACAGGGAGCAGACAGAACTTAGATTTAAGTGCAGAGAAAAACCACTTTTGAAGAATTCCTCTGCTACATTAGCTTTCAAAAAAATGACTGAGCTAGTATTGTAGTAGTCCTGTTAAAATAAAAAACTACTCCTGTTCCAGAGCACTTTGCAAGACTGATTTCTACTAATCTAATTCTCCATAAGTAGTTCATGAAAGAATAGAGTGATGAATACAGACACCTCTGTACGGTTGCCTGGAAATACTCCCAGTGATTCCATGATGTGTCTGAGATGTGCTTGTCAGAGCTGTAAGATCCCTGTTTCTGCACCCAGCATCTCCAGTGGTGCAAATGGGAAACACCCAGGTTTGTTCTCGTCAATCCTGCGCTGCAGGCAGCACAGCACACAGAGATTAGCTATAACATCTCCCTCCAGCCTCCCCCTCTCTGCTTAGGCAGGGCAGGGAGCAGGGTATGTCATGCCACCCATGACACAAAGGCTCTTCAGGACAGTTGGTTTCCCCAGGAATCCTTGCAAACTGTTCCAGCTGAACGGTTAAGGGGTGCTGAAAGTGCAGAGCAGTGACTGCAAGAAAATCATGAGAACCAGAACCTCTACAGCTTTCATTTTCAACTGATCTAAAAATTGTTAAGTCACTTCACTTGCTAGCTGACAAAGATTAGTTGAGGTTACTTCTGGACAAAACTTGTATGCCAAGTTTAGTCTTGGCATGATCTTTTATTGCCATATTTTCTAAATGTGACAAAGTGGAACTTTATGATGGAAATGGTGACTGACCACAGCAAAAGTTGAGCTGATAGGCGTCCCTTGAGAAGAAAACAGCATTGTGTGACAATTTTCTGTGTCTTTTGTATATTATGGAAGCATCACTCCATGTTATACAAGCATAGATTTGGGCTGGGGAACCTGTCTCACAGAACCTTCTTATAGGATGTTGTCTTGCAGTGATGATTTCAGCTTAGGTAGTTTTCTGTCCAGCTGCAAACCCTTGTTGCCAAGCAGTTTGTAGACACAGCCACAAAATCCAGATGTTGTAGATAGAGTCAAATTGTAAAAATGAGAAAACTAGTGTTCAGCTCAAGAGAGGGAAGTGCCAGAGAGCAGGGGCTCACAAGTGGAGAAGCAGAGTAAGGCATTCCACAGCACTGAACAGATGATCAATAACCATGCGAAAGAGAAGACTGGGGATAACTTTTCTCCTCAACACATATCTTCCTGAAAATCAGCACAGGATTTTTTATGCTATGAGCTGCCTTATACTGCCATGTCTCTTTTCCAGCTCTGGTTTCTGCATGATCTTTCTTAGAAGGAAGGTGGTGATTCTCATACTGACAACCAGCCAAGTGAATGCAAATGTGTTTTGAACTCTGACTTTCCATAAATTATTTAGAACTCAAGCTGATACAGAGAGGAGCTGGATGAGACTCTTAGCTAGCTTCACATATAAGATTCTCCAAAGAAATTCAAAGACTGAGTTGAGGCATGACAAGAAACACAGTCCTGGCAAATACAATCCTGTTCTGCCTTAAACGTCATCATCAGTAATAGTAAAACTCATGCCTAATGGAAAAGTAATATATTATCAAAACAATGTATGTGTTGAATTCTGTACTCTATTGGCATACTACTGTTTTAGATTCTCCCCATCCACTTAAAAATTTGATCAGTCTATTTATTAAAAAAAAAAAAAGGGTAAAAAAATCTATTGCAGGTATTTTTGCCAAAAGTTCTATACCAAAAATATATTGTCAGAAGGTCTGTATTTCTTCTATCTTTTGTGAACATTAAGATAGTTGTCAAAGACTGATATTTTGCTACTCAGAGCTCTTAAACTCCCTGGAAAAAAATGAAAATAAATAAAAAATCCCTTTTTTCAGGGAAGCATATTTTTGCTGAGACGGTTGACTAAACAAGAAGCTGTCGTAGAGCTCCTTTGGGACTTTGTTCTGTAGCCTTTGGTTCTGAAGAGCACGTTTGTCAGAGGTTTATGCATCAGAAAGATACTCTGCGTGTGAAGGGCTGTTTCAACTGACAGCACTTGATTTCTTTATTATTATTATTCTTTTTTACTTCTGTCTGTGAGCTCTTTTAAGTACATGAACCCTAAAGAACCATCTGTCTCTGAAACGTGCCCAGCCCAGTAGATTAGGAAGTCAGAGAACAGAGAATTAAAACCAGATCCCAGCATTTTTGATTTTAACATCTTAGTACAGGATGACTGACCTAGTAAGAACTTGCCTCTGGGCAGGTAGGGAATGAGTTGTATAATACTTTGTTTATGGAGAGTTAGTAGCTACTTGTGCTTTTTATCCCAGGATAAAACAGAGCTTTTCACTGAATGTCCATGAAGCATCACAACCTGTAGAGTGAAGACAAGCAGACACCCTTTAAACAACACACAGCAAAGCTGGTGGGATGGGGAGGAGAGAAAGTTTCCATGTCCTGAATTCTTTTATGTCTCTGCAGAACTGTCCAAGACTTGACTCAATTTTTATGGGATTTTCCACCCACCCACACATACCCACACAGCCCTCACTTTATTCCTTGGAGGGTTGGAGGCTGGAGACAGCTGTGTCAGGATTATTGTACCTGCAAAGGAAGGTAACAGAGAGATTTCTGAAAATAGATGCTTCGACACTCTTGTTGCCCTGAAAAAGGAGTAATTCTTGAAACACACTGCCATGTATAGAATGTATATGAGTGATTGATGTGAATGGCATATTTCAGGTTCCAGTCTGGTTTTTTCTGTAGAAAAAGCCCATTTTGGCAAGGCATCTTTTTGTCTTTTAAGTGTGAAATCTGGAAAGAGGTTTGCCTTGTTGTTGACAACTACCAAATCATCATGTGATACCTGTTTTTCAGTAGAATTATGTGGTCCCACTGGCATTGTGGAGAGTGAAGAGGATGTTTCAGATGTGAGACTTTCCATCCACACCAGCCCATTGCTGGGCCGCTGTTCCAGAGTAAAAGACCTGCCCACATTTTTGTGGACTGCTTGTTCTCATAGCAGGAAGGTCACAGTGCCAGCCAGAGATAGCCTTAGAACTTGGGCAGTGCCAAGCATAGCAATTTGTGGATTTTCAGCTTTAGTTTGTTTAGCCTGCAGGATTTTTACATGCATGATGGAGGAAATGAATGTCCTGCTTCTTCCATCCCCATTCTGTTTGCAAGTAAATGAATTAATGCAAGAAACGAGGAACCTGTGACTGTAGGGCATCCTAGAGTGCCATTCCTGCCCTTTGACACACTAGACAGTAACACAGAAATAAGAAAAAACACAGTCTGCTCTCAAAAAATTGGTATTTTCGAATGATCATATTTTAAATGTATGGTACATTTAATCTCTCAAACATTCCAGGAGAATTTTGTTTTCCTTTGTTTCGGGGGGGAGGAAAAATCCCAAATGCTGGGAGAAGCCAACTATGTATAAAGCAGTTCAAAAGCAACTCCTACACAAGCACAGTGACCCAGTGGTCTCCCTGCTGCTGACACATTCCATTTGGGTGGATAGTTCTGGAAGGAACACCAGTGATAATAAATTGCATTTTTTTAAAATTACTTTAGTAATTATAATGGTGGTTTAAAGAGGTCAGTACATGCTTTTGCTAAAACAAGGAAACAACTTTAGCCTAGTGCTCCTGAAATAAACTTGCTACACCTGATTAGCATTGGGGAATGCTTTTAGGGTGAATTTTCAGGTGTTTGGACATGCACATGCAAGTGGGTTTTGTGGTTCCTGTTTCTATTCAGTCTTCACCTTGAGTTTCTCACTGGGAAACTGCTTCATTCTTGGGTCTGTTATTACAGATGTTGGACTGGATCACTTTCACTTGCTGGGTTTCAAGGGTGGTGGGTACTTCTTTAATGTTTGATATTTGCTCAGCCTCCTCTGTTTTGTTGAACACCATGAGATATATGGAGTTAGTGGGGTTTTCCCCCCTTTCAAAAATACTGGTGTTTTACAGATACCTGAACAACTTCTTTGGTTAACAAGTTGGCAATAAAACAGTCCAAGTGTGCCTGGAGGGTTTTGGCACTGGCAAACTTGGAATCTTCTCAGGTGCTTCAGTGCTTTGATGGCAACAGATGCTGGGAGGATGCAGCCTTAACTTCTGCCTTGTGGAACAGGAGCTTCGAATGTATTGTCTCAATGAAGTCAATACAAGGCTCTGAAATATTTTATTATTGGTGATGAGTTGTAGTAGCAGCCTAGGGAGGCGTGGGGAGGAGGGGTGCCTTGTGTGTAGTAGTGTTCCACCCATAATTGATTTATCCCTGCTGCTGTCATCTCTCCATCCTTAGCTGAGGCTCAGCTCTGTGGCAGCAAAGACAGCACTTCTTGGTCTTTGATCCTTCCCTGGCCTTCTACCAGCTTGTTGAGACCATGGCTCCTTCTGCTCCTCTCTGATACCCTGCGGGGAGCTGCAGCTCACACCCAGAGTGGAAGCATGGCCCATGGACAGTGTTCTTTAGTTTGATCTGATTTATTGAATCCCTAGGATGTGAACTTATGCCATCAGACATTCTTTCTATTTTCATAGTGTGGAGACTTTTACATGTGATTTTTAAGTGTCTTGAGTCTTCAAAAAGAGAATTAAAACCTACAATGGATGTTTTGCCCCACACACCTTATTTTAATTGAACTGAAGAAGTAGCCTGTAAAAACAACCAGACAGCATCCTTAAGCCTTTTTTCCCCTCCCTCTCTTTTCCTTCTCATGTCTTTAAATTTAATTCTGTCCACAGCAAAGTATCCTACAAGGTCATCTTGTGGTCATTATTTCCTCTAATGAACTATTCCATGGTGTGTCACCACAGCCAGATTTCAGAACCAGACAATACTAGTATTAACTAACAAAGCATAAATCCCAGTTACTTGAGTTTGATAAGGAAGAACAAATAATATAGGATGCCAGGAGCCGAACGTTTTTGGCAAAAGGGCTTTTCAGTAAAGCTTCTTGCTGAGCATCCAAGTGAAACAAATAGGTTAGTTTAGAAGCTACTTACAACCTTTATGTATTGATTTATTATGCAGCTGTGAATGGTAAAAGAATAACTTACATATTCCAGTCTTACTTTGGATAGCTGTTCTGTCCTGGGAGTATCTGCTGATGGTGCTTTGCAGTTTCTGGGGTTTCCATCCCTTTTTTCTAGAAAGTCCAACTGTCTTTTGAGGAGCTGTTTGTACCTTGGATCACTGGCAGGTATTACTGGGATAGTTTTCTCCAGCTCAGTCTTTCCTTCAGATACATCTGATATTTGTGACAGAAGGACTACTACAACTGCCCAAATCATGGAGCCATGAACTTTGCCATAGGTACTTGTTTTGGGAATGAAAATGCCTGCAGAGATCACAGATAGATGATGTGTATTTGTGTTTACAGAGAGCTTACACATCTGTATGGGTTTCAATAAGCTATTTTACTTAATATTCTGAATGTGCCCCATACTTTCAGTAACCATTCATGAGAGTTCAAAATATATTTAGTTAAAGTGTTTTATGGGTTGATTTTTTGAGTTTTTTTTTGTGTTATAACTTAAATTTCAACATATGCTTTGAATTATTTGCTCTAGTTTCAAGTCCAATTTTTCCAGGTCCATCAGCAGAGAGACTTGCATGTGATCTGTAACACTATCCCTTCAGATAGTCCCTTAAAATTAACTGAATTGCAAGACTGAAAAGCCTACATAGTTTTCTTTTAAATTTAATTAAAATGATGCATATTTGCCCAACACTGTGTAGAATGACATGATGCAGACTGGTTAGTCAAACATGAAGGCAGGCACAGCAGGGGCCTTTTGGCCTCATGAGCTTTTATAATAACAAGTTGTATTAAGCAAACAACTGTGTAACATGAGGGGTTTGTTATTGAAAAATAAGAGGGGGTGAGAAAGCTTTTCGGTTTCCCCCTTGTGGGTCAGTGTCTCCAGTTGGTAAGTAGGGAGCAGACAGATACTTAAAAATAGGTGCATTTCAATTGCATTACTTCTTTTTTTATTTTTTAACTTTGCTGTTGATTGGATCAACTCTTCATTCTATTGTAGGAATGTCATAACTTGACTCTAATGCTTATACAACGCCTTTTGCAATTAGATGATGTAAACCTCAACATATTTTGAGAGGTTCAAGTAATCCCCCTGAGAAGCTAGGCTAGTGAGGAGAGTGAGCTTTGATGATTTATATTTATAATCATGGAATAGTTTTGCTTGGAAAGGACCTTTAAGATCATCTCTGTCCATGCTTCCCCCCTGCCATGGGCAGGGACACCTTCCACTAGACCAAGAGCTCCATCTAACCTGGCCTTGGACATTTTGGGGAAGGGGCATCCACAGCTTCTCTGGGCAACCTGTGCCAGGGCCTCACCACCCTCAGAGTGAAGAATTTCTTCCTCATGTCTAATCTAAACCTGCCCTTCTTCAGTTTAAGACCATTTGACCTTGTCCTTTTACTCCATACTCTTGTAAAAAATCTCTCTCTGTCTATCTTGCAGGCTCTGTTTAGGTACTGGAAGGGGCACTAAAGGTCACCCCAGAGCCTTTTCTTCTGCAGGCTGAAAAATCCAGCTCTCTCAGACTGTCTCTACAGCAAAGGTGCTCCTGCCCTCTGAGCATCTTTGTGGCCTTGGGCTAATTTGTTTCAGGTTTTATACTGATATATCCAGAGGCTACCACTGCTTGTAAATGGGACACTCAGCCTGTAGTCTTCTCTTGGAAGCATAAATTTAAGCTGACTGTGCCCTGTTAAGTATAGAGGTGTCATGAGATACATATGGACTTACTGAAATTCAGTGTGTATTATATTATTACTTTTATCTACAGCTGCAGCATATTGAGAACTCTTGTTAGTCACGTGAGCTTGGACCCTATTTCTAGCTGCACCTCTGGTGCTGACTGACTGCAGGCAGGAGAAATCATTCCTTTGGGTTCAGTGTCCTCACTTTTAAAATAACAGTAAAGGTGTAGAAGTCCTCTGGAAGTTGCTGTGATGTCTGCTAACAGCAAATACCTGCTCCAAGCCAGTTGTTTATTTTGTATGTGGATACATTTATTTACCAGTGTATTGCAATGTAGTGATGTGTGCAGTGGGGTAGGGCTATGGGGCTGCTTCCTGCTACAGGATAAAACAAGCATGTGGGGCCAGGGAAGCCCCAGCCTGGGAGATCTAAAGCTGTCTTGTAACTTTTGGGTGGAAGGCAGTGCCAGCTTTGGAGCAATAGCCAAGAGCAAGAGCAACTTAATTTTATCCCTGCCATCCCACGAGTTTCTTGGTTGGTTTGTGTGCAGTATGATCACAGCTGGGAAGTCCTGTGTGGTCCCTGTTGTTGTTCCAGGCTGTATGAGCTGACTGATTTTACAGTTCTGCTGTATTCTCAAAGGATGTTTGTATACCAATGTCCCCTTGGCTTCGTTCTCATGGGGAATTTGCCAGGCACAAAATCCTGTATGGCAGAGGAGTGGTTTAAGTGCTGTGCTGCTGTACAGCAGGCTGATAGGGTGCTATGCCATCCTCTGTAGAGTCAGGCCAGCTGGGAAGCTAGAGTGGGAAATATATGTGGAGAGACCTTATTTGCACCTGCAGTGTTTCTTGGTCATTGAAACTTCTGAAAGGATCATGATTTTAATATCATGGAAGATTTAGTTTGCATCAACCATCTCCACATGATAGGAACGTGTCCATTTTTGTCACCCCTGCCATGTCCTCTGTTTCCTATAAGCCAGGGCTGGAGGTGGTGGTTCTGGTCCATAAAGGCTGTGGTGCCAGTGAGGGATGACCTGTGCTACCAGACACCTTCCAGGCAGAATCAGGGGCTCCTGCAGCACAGGGGAGACAGTCTGGAGAACAGACCATTCACCCTTGGACAGATGTGAAGGAGGAATGTTACAGTAAATAGGAGTATTAGTGGGTATTTTCTTGGGAGCTCACTTGATGTGAGCGAGAGAGGCAGGCTGTAAAAATCAGCACTGGCTTGGGTGCACTGGGTAACTGGTGCCAGTGTTGTGGTTCTGCCCTTAGTTTGTGATTTTAAGTTAGGATGGTCTTAAGTTCACCTGTGTTTGGAGCATTGATGCTGTTCCTATTGCTCATGTGTTTGCTTTCAATGAGGGGGCAGAGGGATGCACTTTTTTGGCAGTACAGCTTTATTAGGATTGGATTGTGTGCACTCTGACATGAGCATGTGCGTGGTAGGTAAAGTCTTTGCTTTTATGAGCCTTGCCTTTACGTAAATAATAAACCACCTAATGACAAAAAAAGGCTGTCCGTGTTTTGGGGTTTTTTAAATTTGTATATTGTTCTATTTGTGTATTGTGAACTTCTTCTGGTTTATGTAAATGTGAGTTCCTGGAAGGAGAGTCTTCAAATACTGTGTTTGCAAGGCAGTTGTGATTCTTAATGTGTTCTGTAATTTGTTTTATATTGGAATCCACAGGGTGGATATATATTTATTACACTTAATAGAGCTTAAAGCACTTGCTGGGCTGCACTAAACATGAGATAAAATTGTATCCCTTACAGTTGTGAGGTGTACATTGTAAAGTTCTTTTATTCTGGTTTAATTGTTGAATTAATGCAGAACAATTGCTCTGGCATAAACTTGTCAAGAGTAATTTAATATAAATTGATCAAATTTAGGCTATTTAGTCTTATTGGAGACATTTTGTTTATGCATTTGTAGTGCATCTGTTGTTTTGAAGAGGAACTCTGTCAGCTGAGCACCTCCGTGTAAAGCTGAATGCTCAGCTGTAGTCAGTGCATATGTGTAAACTGATACATGGCAGTTTCAAGAAGAGTTTCACCTTGTTTACTTAACTTGACTGTTTATCCCAAACATTGACCTGGATCTTGATTCTCCACAAACTGTAGAACACTCAAAGATTTTTTAAGCTGATCTTTTCTGCTAATTTCTAAAGACTTAATGTACTAATACCGGACATCACCACAGAAATCCTTTGTTCTCTGACCCTTCAGTTTGAGGGTGAGCTTACATTTGGAGCTGTGTTCAGCAGCAACAGTACCTTGACCGTCTCTTTTGTTTTTATTTTTAATTATTTCTTCTTGTTTTCCTCCATCACAGTCTTGCTTTTTCCGGTTTTATAGTGAGATAAAGATGGTTTTAGTTTTCATAAGGATTTTTGGGTGCAGTATTCCTGTGTTCTGTTTGTCTTCCTTGAGCAGCCTGTGGAGTATTTTTGATGAGCACAAAGTCATCTTTTGTTATTTTGTCCAAACCAAACTTAGTTTATCCTTTATTTTATTTTGCCTGGAAAGAAATATGTGGACAATCAGTGGCTGAGAATAATTATGAAATATCTAACTTTGTAAGACAAGCCATTATCATGTGAAAGGTGAAACTTGCTGGGTTGCTGGAGGTATTGAGGTCAAGGTGAGAGTCCATATATTAATTCAGACTGTTTCCCTGTCAGGTCCATGATTCTTTGCAAAACAGGAGTCCATGTGCTGATGAGTTAGAGGGAAATGGAAAATTGTATTATGGACTTTGCCATTAGTATTTTTGTGCACATGAGGCCGAACCAAATTTCTTCTGAGATCTCTGAGCTGGATTTTTCCATGCTGCAGACTGGATGTGGGTACTGTATGGTTGCTTTATACCAAACCATTTCAACTTGCACTGAAATTTTTGCAGAAGAATGCCCTTATGTAACAACCCTTCTTTCTAGTTACAGACTGCAGCATTCTTAGGAACTGGGAATCCAGCAGAGAAAGCATTTGTGGTAGAATTAGGTGTTGAAGTATATGTAGTTTTGAATCAAGGAAAAAAAAAAAGAAACCACCAAGAAACCCCCAAAACCTGAAAAAAGTAAAAAGAACAGACTATGTTTGATTACCAGGCTATAAAGCTTAGCATGCAGTGCATAAACATGGAGGAAAATTTTCTAACAGGCTGATGCTATTATGCTAAAGTGGATTTGAGCCCAATTCCCAGATTTGAAACCCTATGAACTCCAGTAGGCCCAGGCCAATCCTTGACTTAGGTTCATCTCAAACATTGCAAGCACAGAATACAAGTTTGAACATTCTCAGTAGCAACTGGAAATCCAGAAGGGGAAGGTTTGTGCATAATCCAGTCACTGTTTGCACATGCAAGGGGCACATCAGTGCCAGCATGAACATTTGCCCCTTTGATCATCATAAGAATGTTTTTAGAGCATCTTTGAAAACACCCTGCAGGAAATGTTTCTGGCATGTGTCCCAGTACTTGAATCTGTTATCTCTTTACTGGTGAGAGCTTTATGTGGCTTCTCTAATTCTTCCCAAATAATGAACTTGCCTGTTGTCCTCACCTCCGTGTGCTTGTGTGCCAGCTCTTTCCTGTCACAGCAGCTGCCATCAGGCTCCTGGATCACACAGTGCTTTCCTGCTCAGAGGACAACTGGTTTATGACAGGTTGCAGCAATACTGCCTTCTGGATGGAGACTGTAGTGGGGAGATTTCAACAAATTATCAATTACACCCAGATCAGCCAGAGAGATTTATATGCCCATTTTAATCAGCATTGTGTTCTTTGGTTTGCTTTATCCTTCTCAGCAGAGCAAACCCTGGTTTCCTCTGAGTTGTGCAGCTGCTGTAAAGGGCAATAAGACAGCAGTGTCAGTCACAGCAGTGCTTCTGCATTTGCTGCATCCCAGGGTTGTATCTGGAGCTGGATAGGGGAATAGTTGAACACAGAAATGAGTACATGCAATTAACAGTTTATGGGTATGCTCATAAGGGATCCATCTGGTGTTGGCACTGGGCTGTTAAATGGGCTTCTGAAGAAACTAGAAGGAGAATTTTTAAAAAATGCACACATACACTGTTCAGTTAATAGAAGTTGCCAGAGCATCCTGGAATATTTCTTATTAATAAGAATATAATTTCCAAATTTAACATCAGATGTGCTTTGTGTTTGTCCCATGGAGAAACCTAAATGAGCATTTATCACTGAGGATGCTGGAACAGAGATAGAAATACTTTGTAATTCTGTGACAGAGCTATCATCAGGACATGCCACTTGAACTGAACTGCTAGTGTGACTAAGGTGCAATTTATGCCAGTTAGTTTGATTGAGTCTATTAATCTATAATTAATTATAATTCTATATGTCAACATTTAGCTATGATTAATATATAATTCTTCCTCTCTTTAATACAATTTCATCATAAGACTCTAATAACAGATGAGACACAAACTCCTTGTTCTATTTAAAAATCTGTAATGTATTGTTAGAGCTCTACAACGTTGACATATGACTGCTGGACTATTGAAACAAGCTGCTGAGAGAGCTTTGTCAAAGTATCAGTACAGCAGGCATTTCTCTGACTCACATACCCCCTGCAGTGATTTTGTAAGTCAGGGCAAAATTTAGAACTCTGTTTGTTATCTGGTACATATTTCAAAGACATTGCCAAACAAAAGGCTAAATTTAAAAACTCTGACTTTTGTTATTGGGGGTTCCAGACATGCCAGAAGAACATGTGTCAGCAATTTTAGACTTAGTGGCCACGTAATTGTGAAATATCCTTTATTTTTTGTTATAGATGTTCTTGGATGATAAACCTAGAGAAATTTCTATTAGCTGTTTGAGTTACATTCACTGTCAGTGCCTTTTGATTAATATTGGTGTCTCTTCAAGAATTTGTACTGGAATGAAAAAAGAAAGTGCACAGAAAACAACTTTTCTTTTTTGTGTGTATGGCACCCATTCTCCTTTGCCCTAGGAGAAAATTACTTTTAGTGGTTTGATTTGACTGGCCTGTTGATGCAGCCAGCCATTGGATCCTCACATATATTCTGTCTTTATGTGCTTTATTGTATAATGCCTTCATTTTTGAACAAGTTTGCCTCCTGCCTGATGGTATTTTATTTCTCTAAATTGTCTGATTAGTTGGGGGGGATGGGGAAATGGACTGTGACTTTGGCTATAGAAAATGAGACAGACTGTTCAATGCAGGGAAGGGAAGTATGTTAGAACTTCAGATCCATCCTGCATTGTGGGGTCAGCACAGCTCAGCTGGGAAATGTGGTGTGATTTCTTCCCAGCTCACACCTGAATCATAGACCAGGATTAAGATATAACGCAGTGCTTTAAATTGAAGCACCTTTAGGAGTTGTTCCCAGGCTTGCTGACTTCTTAACCATCTGAGATACACCTTGGAGATAACACCAAATGAGGTCTGACCTTCTGTTGCTTGGCGTGGCTTTCCTCCAGAAGGAGTTATCTGGAGTATACCTTAAAACTAAAATGCTGCTGCCTAGTTCCTTATCTTAAAACTATTATGTAATGATTTCATTTCCATTCATTGGTGGAAGTAAATATTTAGAGGTAGAGTAATTCTGAACTTAATGTTTGGCAGTAGGTTTATTTCAGAACTTGATTTTTGGACAGAGACTTTTAGGTCAGTCTGGTGAGGGAGACTTTGAGTGTATTCTGCATGTTTTCTTCAATTCATTACAGGCAGAATAGATGTTTTATATTGCTGTAAACCCGGCTATTTATGCTGCACTGAAGACTTAGGTTTGTATAATTTCAGTTACTGAAAGATACCCACCTTAAATATGTGGGTTTGCTTGGCCATGTGTTGTCAGCACTGGTGGCTGTCATTTAATTGCCTGGCAGCTGTTCCACTGCGTTTCTCTGGCCCACTGTCACTTTTGTGGCTGCATCCAGCCCTTGAGCATTGTGGATGTGGTCCAGTGATTCATTTCTAGTCTGTGCTAGATTTTGTATTCATCTCTTAGCATTTGAGCTGTAGATGTGAAAATCTGTTCTGTTAGTTCTTTGGTGATGAGCAGAAGGATTCTGGGTGATACCCAGTGTCCTGATCTGAACCTGTCTGTAGTAATCAGTCTTCTGTTTTAAATGAAAAAATTAATCTGTTACTCCCTTCGTACCTTTGCATGCATCCCTCTGTCCTGTTCTCTCTTGAGTTGACTTGGTGGCTGTCATCCCTGTTCCAAGCTGTGCCTGTGGTGTGTGATTCTGAGGGTTGTAGGGAGCAGGGTCAGGCCCTGGACCTTGCACAGGCTTGTGTTGCTGTGTGGTGAATCAGATCCTCTCACTTACCTGTCTGAAAATAAACTTTAGAAATGCTCTTGACATAACAATTTTTTAGCAACTTTAAAAGGGCCCCAGCACAAGGGCTGTTGTGACAAATCCTGAATCTCATCATCAAGGGGAAAAGTTTGGTCTTTTGTTCATCTCACCATCCTGACAGATCTGACTGAGGTGATAGTGTTCCGGATAGGCACAAGCACAGGGAAAGATGAGCAGCTCAGGGGACTGATAAATGTTGCTTTATCCACAGTTCTAGTAAAGAGTGGAGCAAGCAGATCAAGTCAAAAGCTGTGCCTGCTGTCATTGCCTTGTTTGCCTCCAGGCATTTGACTCTGCCCTGGAAGTTGGTCTTGGGCCAGCCAAGAAAAGAGCCATCACTCTTGTGACTCAGAGTCAGCTCTGCTGAAATTGTTAGTCAAACCAGCACATAACTGTTCCTCCCCTGTGAGACCAGGATCAAGATTTTTTTCATTGGTATTTTTTCCCCTAACTGGGCTAATGGCATTCAGCTCATAAATTTCTTATTATCTTACTTGTTAGTAAGTGGAATTAAATTTATGTATTGAACACCAGTTGCTCTTCCTGGCATTTGCAGGACGAATCCTGGACTTGAAGACGGGGACAGTAAAGAAAGAAGGTCAGCAGTCCTCAATGAGAATGTGCATGGGATCCAGGCGCTCTTTCATTTGCAGGATGAGGTATGCATTTACCCTGTGCTCCCATAATGGTTCCAGTCCTGTCTCAGCTTAGACTTCAGACATTTTGTTGCAGTAATTTGGCCTCGATTGCAAACTGAAGCTGTAATGACACACACCCATGAAGTATTTCTAGAATCCTTGCTTTAGGAACTGGAATGAAACTGAAACTAGTCTTCCTTGAACAGTTAATGACAAAAGAGCACCTCATTTCTGTAGTTGTTATTATCAGTGTGGGGTATAGATTCCTTTTTCCAGAGAACTTCATGACAGCTTCACCCCTGGAATTTTAGCCATTGTCTTTTCTAATAAAATGACTCAAATCGATACTTTGAGAACAAAGCTTTCGCAAGTGTAATGAACACCCAGCTCTGTGTATTTTCTCAGCAAACCAAGAATATTAAAAGAATCTTGAAGATAAACAAGAATTTAGTTGCAAACCTGCCAGCTATGAAGGAATTACTAAGCCTGGTATGAATTAACCAGATGTCAGCTGGCTGATGCTAATAAATGAGTAATTGTTAGAGGGTTTTGATTTGCAATTTTCCAACTTCTCTTGCACTGTTTGGGCTTCTTTAAAGAAATTTGTCTGCCCAGTACTTTTTGTGGAGTTTGTGAGCACTTCTCTTGTTTTAATGCTAATGGGCTAAAATGCCTGTTGCTATTGCAATAAATTTTTGTCTGTGATTAGGAGGGGAAAGTACATAATTACATCTGTAGGCTATGTCCAGTATAAATGCTGATCACAGCACTGCAAAATTCATTGCAGAATGAAACTCGCAAAACACAGTATATAACATATTAAAGTACAGATACCTGTACTTTGGTAATGTGGTGGATGTTTTCAGTCCTGTGAGGGTGCTGAATATATGGCTCTTGGGTGCCTTTGTAAGGTGTTTATACACTTCATACCTGCATGATCAGACTTCAGAGCTGTAAAACCTTTCCCCCCCTTAGCTGGGAGGGAAGAAATACAGCCCAGAAGAGCAGCACTGAGAGCACTGCCTTTTCTTCCTCTCAAGATGCACATCCTGTTAGGAGGACTTGTTTGTGCAAAGAAAACCAGGCCTAGTGTCCTGTTTGCAGTTGTTCCCCAGCTTTCAAAACAATTCAGATTGCAGTTATTTCCTAGCACTCTTATTCTGTGAATTCCAGTGCATGAGAGTGATTTTACACATGCCAGTAACCCCACTGTTTTTGTATTTCTAAATCTTATTTTAGTTGTTCACTTCTTCTCCTTGGCAGTGACTGATAAGAAAAAAAAAAGGAATAAAAAGAAAACCTTCTGGGAAAAATGGGCCTCAGATAATGTGAATTTTCCTTGTGGTTGCTTCTTTCATTGTTGTTATAATTTTTCCATTAAAAATGAACTGCTTTTGCCCTTCAAACTATTTACTCAGCTTCAGATGGACTGTTGAAATTATACAGTTAGGCATACTTAAAAATATCACAAAATACACATGAACAAGTGTTAAGCAAAGTTACTTGACAGTGTAAATAGTTTGATCTTGCAAACATTATCTTAATGTCTACAGACATTGTAGCTGGTGTATGGCAGTGGAATTTTTCTGTCCAGGTAATCTACAGGAACACTGAGATTGGTTTGTGTGAATATTTGGGGGCCTGACATATTTTTCTCTAGCTTTCATCCCTGTTTTATGACATTTTGAAGTGTGTCTATTCTTTAGCCGCCCTTGGGATATCAATTTCAAATAGTCTTTATACTGGGGGAGTGTGGAAGGGAATCTTTTTCTAGTCTCTTTTATTTTTCTAAAATGAAGAAGATTTTTATAGCACATCTAAAAAGCTTAGCCTGTGGAAGCATCAGGTTTTAAGTAAACATGAATATGCAACTTTTTGCTAGGAATAAGTATCCATTATTGTCTACTTATATATGGTAGTAAAGATCTCAAAATGCATTTTCATCATGTGTATTTATATTAATTTTTGAGCCTTTTAAAATATTAATTTACTTTTAGGTGTGGAAATGCTCCTCTGGATCATTTACCTCTGAACAGAATAACCACCATGAGAAAAAGATACAGGTACTATTACTTAATTTACCACAAAGCAGCTATAGTTGCCCTAAGTCCTGACATTTACCACTAGGTTAATGTCCACTCCAGGAGTGTTACCTGCTCCTACACACACTGGATCCTTTGCAAACAAAATCTCTTTGCATGTGTCACTGAGATTCTTTGTCTTACACCAGCTCCATCTCTGAATCAATCTTCAATATTTTTCTTAGAGAAATATTACAGAAAACAGGTACAGCTTGAATAGCAGCATAGCAGAACATTCTGTGGTGTACAGAATCCTAGGTTGATTCTTGGCTGTTTTCAGCATAACTTACAGATACTGGTAAATCATTAGTAGTCATAGTTTGAAAGCATAAAGCTATTCTGCATGTTAATCAATGTGGTTTTTTGTTTCTTGTTCATTCAGGAATGGCCTGGGCCCAGTGAAAGAAGGTGAAGCACAATATGCTGTTGTCCATTGCACTGGCTATATCAAGGCTTGGCCACCAGCAGGTTTGTATCCCTTGTGGAAGGTGGTGTGCACAAACCTTAGGACAGCTGAAAACCTGGCTCAGGTTTCCTTGCTGCTAGAAAAACAGGGAGAATTTTAGTGGGGTAACCAATTAAAGCTCACCTTGAGAAGCTTTTGAGAAGAAGAAATCAGCTGTTGTTACTCACTCAGGGCATCCCCATTTTTCCATGTGACAGTCTTCTCAATTTCATTGTCACAGAGGACCTGTAGGAATTGACAGTAATGCAGGATTCCAGAAGCTGGGACCAAAAATTCTCAACCTAGTTGATAAACCAACATGAAAATGGCCTCATTTTAAGAAGGTGGACACGAAGGATTGTGTACCTCTAGAAAACACCAATTAATGCTTTTATACTTAAGCACTGAATTCAAGCACCTATGTATGAAAGTGTGTAATTTCACTTTAGACATGGGGTTGTTCTCAGTTACGGTGTTACTTGAGAATGTTCAGTATTTGTGATAAATTCTGTTTTGAGGCTGCTTTTCTGGGAATCAGGTCTTGGCATACCACTTCGATCTACGGAGAAAAACATTTACCTGCTGGAACTCAGTGTTACATATGGGAATATTTACCTTTGAAAAATTCTAAGAGGAGACAGTGGAGCTCATCCAGACCTCATTATGAGTGGGGTGACTTGACCTTGGCATTTGCAGGAGTTGAAGAGGTTGTTTGCAATGTGACAGCTCTTGCTGGCATGAATCAAGCCAGGAGCTGTCCTGCCCTTTTGTGGTCGTACACCACGGCCATAAATCACATTGATCCGGGGATTATGAGTCCTGAGAGGTGGTTTGTACCAAATGTGTGTAGACACCGGCATGCAGAGGTGAACTTCTTGTTGGTTTTCTGCTGAAATGCAGTTTCAGAAGCAGAGGAAAACTTCCCATCTTGTTGCTAATAGGATTTAATAGGAGTCAAGATGATTCAATTTTGCGTCTGTCTCAGAAGTGTGAGAGCACAATGTCTGTAAAGTGCTCTGAAAATTGATGTTTTTTTCAGTTTTGTTTTTCTTCTACAAATTTTTCAGTTGGTAATTCTAAATGTAATTGAATTTGACCTTGATATACAGGATGTCTCCTCAAGAAGGTGTAGGTCAAATAAGATTTTGTTTAGCTTGAATGAGAATCTTGCTGCATCTTATGGGATGTTTAAAGAGATCTGACTCTTCAGGGGTCTGTTGCTGATGCAGAGCTACAGATGCATGAACTCTTGTAAGCACTACGTCCTGATGTTGGCAGTGTGTGCCCTTCAGCCACCAGTTCTGCAGGACAGCAGCGTGGGGTTACAAGGGTCTCCTGGGTCCTTGAGTGCCCAGTGACCAGGTATCAACTACACTGCCAATCCCAGTTGGCATTAGTGAGGTCTTTTCCCCATCTCAACTCTTCCAAAACCTTGCTGCTTTCCCATGTCTAGCAACCTCTTTAATTTTCAGTCCTCATTACTCATTACCTCTCCAGGAGCATCCTTCTCTTTTGTGTACTGCATCCTGCAGGTACCCTAAGACATCTGATACAAATTTATGTCTTCCAGGTTGCCTTTTTCTCACTTGTCAACTGCAAATCTTGCTTTAAATTGTGTGATGTTTCAATTAGTAGTATCAAATTCCATCCTATTTCTGTTGCTTTAGCTTATGACTGTTACTGTTCCCCAAGTGCATGCTTATGCATTTAGTAATGTTGGATTTCATCCCATTTCTGTTACTCCACTCCTCAAAATCACATGGTGCTCCCTTATGATATCCCAGTGCTCCTCCACAATGTTAATGCCTCCAAACTATAGCACAATCCCAAGGGATGTTTTTGGTTTTGACAGCCTTATGTGGAATTTCATTGGTCTTTTATGTTACCATCCAAATTGTTACTCCTATTAGTCATGTCTGAGTGCCTTTTTCAGGGCACACAGAACTGAACCAGAGCCTTTTCCATGAGTTTTTATCTGCCCTCCCAGTCTTCCCCACTTTGTGTTGGTGATTGTCCTGTATCCATTGGCTTTCAAAGTTGAATGGGATTATCCATGGGCTGAATTGTTCCCCTATATATTTGAGTAAATAAGTGACAACATCACTGTATTTGTTCTCATTTCCGGTGGTAATCCAACCATAATCTGCAAAGCAAATGAGATAACTACAGCAGTAATGGAATTTGCCAAGGCTTCTCTACCCTGTAATAAAATTGCTTTGTTCAAATCAGCAAGCCCTGCATGGTCTCTGGATTCTTGGGAATAAATGGGCTTGTGCTAAATCGCAGCTGTTTAAAAATTCAGTGATCAAAAATATAATTTTCATTTATTTTTCAGTTGCCAAGTGGACACTGGTATAAACTCCAGATCCTTTTCTTTGAAAGCATGCAGTGTGGCATGTGCATTATATAGCTAATATACAATACAAAGGGGACTTTCATAAGCAAAAGAATCAATATTATCAAATGCCCTTAATCTGTCCTTCATCTCATTTGTTGGTATTTTCTCTGTCTGGGTTAAATTGCATTGTCTGTGGCCAGTGTTCTTTCTATTCCCATGAAGAATAAAACAATCCGTGTTGATACAGGAGCATCAAGAGATGAACTGTTTTGTGATGATTATTGGTGTGATAGACTATTTGACAGTGCTGCTGAGAGGAGGAGTCTGTGCAAATCTGAAGTGGTCTGAGTGCCTCAAACACATGAAAATGAATAAGCTACAGACAACTGGTGGCACATTTTAAGGACTGGGTTTGTTGTGTTAGGACTCAGGTCTGTGTTCAGCATGAAAACACATTGGCACATCCAGCCTAGCTTTGTGGTTTTTCTCACTGGTGTGGAGCAGCAAGGTTCATGTGCTGGCAGACTGTCTTCAGCCCCTTTTTCACTGAGAAAGGGGAGAGAGCACAGAGGAAGCATCATGCCTCGCCCTCCGTTCAGGCTATGTGCTAATGGTCTGTTCATTTTCCTCCATTTTGCCTAAAAAGACAGGTAAAATTAAGATCAAGTGCAAAACCAGGCATATGACAGCTGCACGCTTCTATCCCCATGGGTTAAATGCTGGTCTCAAGTAGTCAGGATGCAAACTTGGTGTAGAAGTCAAAGGAAAAAGAAGTCAGGTATTTCAGATGGATGTTACAGCCAGTCATGTTGTGTATGTTTGGTTAAATAATGAGAGCGTGGTGTTGGGTTATTTTGAATGAGGTAAAAGGACCCCTTGTTTGAAGCTGGCTGAGCAGCAATCCCAGCCTTTGTCCCTCTGTTCCCAGCGAAGCAGCACAGATGGAACTTGTGATCCTCAGCCTGGACAGTGCTTCAAGTTCATAGCCAGTCATAAAACTGAGAAGTGCTGACCTTCTCCTGGGTTTTTTTCCCATTTTCAACTTAAGCAAGATTTGCTTTTCTTCTGGTTTTTTTTTTCCCCCTCTGAATATCTCATTCCTGGAAGAAAGTGAGTCTTCTGTGGTCCATATGATATTTTCCTAATAGGTTTGTTTTGCTTTTTTTTCATGCAATAAGATTTGGTGAAGAGAAAAGATAGTCTGTCAGGATGTTGGTAGTAGTTTTCAGTAAATCAAAGGCAGGATCTGCTGAAAAGCACTGAGTGAAGAAAAGAGATAGATACATGTTTTGAAAACTTCAAATAAAAAGTTACAGAATAATGTTAAATTCAGATAATGTTGAAATCTTTTTTTCCTCTTTTGTTAAAAAAGAAACATTTTAGTCTTCCAAGTCAGACTTACGGTAACATCTTAACCGCAGCATGCCAAAGCTGTTAGGTTATTTTAAATTTTTGGCCAGAATCAGTGCAAAGTACTCCCCCTTCCAATACAAAACAAAATAGTTGCTTTAATATTCCTTACAGTGCTGTAATTTTTAAAGCTTTATTTAATTTTTTTAAAGAGTGAGTAATTTAGTTTTTATTGGGATTTTTCTCAAGATTTTTATCCCTAGTATGCTATCCACAGCCTTTTTTGTGAAAGCCTTTTTCCATTGTTTTGTATGAGAGAGAAAGTCACACAGTGTAGTTTCTTCCCTGGCAAGTACCTATCAGAAATGGTTCTGATGGAGACAGGCATTATGAAGGGATTGTTAGTGACCACTGGACATGTAAATTCTACCTTTCTAAAGAATTATAAATAATTTCTTTTTTTAGTGTAGTGAAATAAAACCGTAAATCCACTGATGCTGTTCTATGTCTTGCAGAAAATGTGGAGCAGAAGGGTAGACAAAGAAAGCAGAAAATAAAGCTTTTCTGTTGTTTGAGCCAACTGGAAGCACATTGAGAAAACTAAAACGTTCCTTATGTCCACACCAACACATGCAGTTGCCCTGTGGGAAACTGTTTGCTGGTATAAGGGACACGTGGAAATTAAATATAACCTCTGACGGCACAGCATTCTATTTGTGATGCTCAGTTGCAGCTTAGCTGTGCCAATTGTTGATATGAACTCAGGCAAGCACAGCACTGTATTTATTATTTGAGAGGGGTGTATATTTGGTGTTGAGAAATAAACCTTCTCCCAGGGTTACACATAAAGAATGTGAATAACTGAAGTATGTTTATTTTGTTGATGCCCCCTAAAGATCAGTTTCATGGCTGCTTTCCTCCAAGCTCTTACAACTTTTTTTAGAGATAGTGATGGTACTTGGTGATGTTAAGGAGCAGTATTACATTGTGTTAAGAGCTGGGCAAACTGGTAGAAAGTGCAGTGCACATCTTTATTTATCTGCCCATACTGGAGTGTGTTCAATAGGAAATATGCTAAAGCTAAAGTAAATCTCATCTACAAATGCACACTCACATATAAAGACACCCAGAGTTGAATCTTTGGAAATATCAGCTGAAGAATAAAGAGAATAATTTCTCTTGATGGAATGCTGCCAGTAATAGCTCCATCATTGCAGAGAAGCAGGCAATCTTTTTGTCATATTTTTTCTCTAGGCACTTTAGGAAAGGGTTAACAATCGACTGGGTCATGTATTGATTAATTTGCCTTCCTTTGTCAACAAAGTGACATCAGAAATAATGTTTCTTAGCTAGGTTTAATTTTGGAGGTTGTTTATGTTACTTTGATTTTATTTGAGCAGTAGCAAGCATGGACCAAGTTCCTAAAAAGGAAAGCATTGTTGAAAGCTGCAGAGAAAAAAAGATTATGCAAAGTGGAAGCTGTCCAGCTGTATCTTTGCTGTCCTTTGCAATACTCTGTGCCACTAAGAAAATGATTGGAAAAGCTTTTGAAGTCAAGGGAATATACTTTAAATGTGTCCTTTTCAAATGGAAAGCTCCATTTGAAAGGGATCTTTTGGTTAAGGTTATCCAACTAGAGTGCTTAGAGTTATGCCCTTAAAACAGCGCTTGTTAGATGAGACAATAATGCTTTTCCTTTGTAAAGCTCTTGAGACCCTTTGATAAAATTCTAGTTATCAGTAGGAGGCTGCAAATAATGTTGTGCACCCCAGATTGTGAAATTATTGCAGAACAAGTTTCAATATATTATACAAAAACATGGTAGGGAAGTTTCTTTTATACTTGGTGTATTTTATTTTATTGTATAGTTCAGTGAGGACCAAAAAATATCTGTGAAGTGCTGTTTGGAAACTGACTGTCAGATAAAATTCAACTGGTTTTGATACAAAATAGCATCCTTAGAGATGGCTCCAGTTCATTCAGCAACATTTTTAGTCATTTTTCAGAGGTGTTAATTAAGAAAGTGGTGTGCTGTCATCCTCTGGACTGTCCAAAGATTGACTTACATTGGAGATTATAAATTTTAAAAATAAAGTGACTGTTGTTTCAGAAATAGTAGCTGCTTTGCAATTAGTTTCAATAATGCTTTTAAGTGCCTCTTAAATGATTCACTGCCTGTTATGACTGAATTCCCTAAAATCCTTGTGAAAGAGTTTACAGATCACTTAAAATAGGTCAGTGGTGTCAGTCCCGGAAGATGTTTTTTTCAAGTGTTTTATATGAACTTGGTATCTCAGTATGGAGTTGGGAAATAGGCTTAATTCAGGGCTTAGCCAACAAGCAAGTAAACAGTGCTAATCTGAATGTTCCTATTTGTGAAACACTGAGATGGAAAATAGTACACATGTATGTTTTGAAACTATTCCTGTGTTTATAGTAGTTACTCCTGTTACACAACTGGAACGAGCAGTGTTAGCAAAGCATCCACATTTTTTTGTCTTTCAACGTAATGACGCAGGTTTAGTCCATTATAGAAAAAAGTAAAACCAGCTGGTAGATATGAGTATAGAATTAGTGATTAATTTAGGCTGTGCCTTGTTTTTAAGGCTCATTGTAAAATGTTATTCACGAAGAAAACAACATAGTGTGCCTTCACTGACCTTATTAAGTGACCCCCATGGTTCCATAACATGCTGGTGGAGCAGCACTCATGGACATTTTACTGTTCATCTCAGTGCATAATGGAATTTTAGTATCTGCTTTGTCTTCAGTAGCCAAAATTGCTGCTATGGGTACTGTGTATACGTGTGAGTTACGCAGGATTGAGCACAACTGAGAAGGATCATCTGATCTGAACCCAGAAATAATGACTGAATCTTAGAGAAGAAAATGAGGATATTTTGTAAGATTTAGAGCATCTAGAAAAGGACAGAGCCAGGACTACAGCATCCCTGTTTATCCCAATTTCCTAATTATAACAATGTTTATTATCATTTACTCCAGGAATGACTATACCAGAAGAAGATGCTGATGTGGGACAAGGTAGTAAATACTGCCTCGTGGCAATAGGAAGGCTTCAGGTAATGCCAGTCTTTCCATATGCAAAATATTTCTGAAAGTATGATCGTTGTTCTGGTGTTTTGCTACTAGACTGTAACTTTAACATGCCTCCAGTTTATAAAGTGCCTTGATGTCTGTGCGGTCAGTGACTTGTCTAGAACTTGTCAGCAGAGCAAAATGAAACTGTGATTTTGGTGGATATGTGTACTTAATCCAGTAACAACAGCAGAGATGCTCCTGAAGATGAGTGTGCTGCCATTCTTTAGGGTATGCAGGACTGGGGTGCTGGAGGCAGTGAGAAATGTGGCACTGCAGGTGCTGCAGGTGGTGGGTTAAAGTGACCCCCAAATCCAGGGATACACTCCCTCCCATTTTTCTAGTTATTCACTCTCTGACTAATCAACTACTTGAAAAACTGTGATTGCAGGAGTTTTTCTGAAAATGGTAAAGATAAAGCAGTCCTTAAGAGGCACTTCAGAAATCATAGCTTTATTCTCAGTGTGTATTGTGTTATGCATTCAGATGAGATGTGAGCTGAAGGAACTGGGAGAATAAAATTTTCCTTTCTTTTTGTGCAGACAATTGCAATTGTTGTAGTGCATTTCCTCCTTTGTGTATTGCTGAGAAGAGTTCAGAGCTCTGAGCTAAAGCAGTCATGGTGAATCTCCTTCACCACAGCAGGGAGGACAGTTTTCATCTTCCTGGTCTGGGAATTCTGCCATGGGTGAACATGTTTGAGCCTCTTGCATGATCCCCTGCACTCACTGCTATCTGCTAGGAGGGGCTCACTCCTCCTGACAAGGTGGAATGACCCTGACAAGGTGGAATGGCCCTTTCACAAGGGTCACTTTGGGCGCCAAGCCCATCTTAGCCCAGGTGAACAGCCTGCAAGTGTTAGCATGTCTGCAGAATGGCTCTCCATGGCCATGGCAGAGCTACATGAGTACTGCAGGATGGGTTTTAGGTTAATCATGCTTTCATAATCAAGAGTAATATATTCCACTAATAAAAAGAAGGAAGTTATGGGGGTTCATGTGTTGCAGCTTCCAAAGAAAGATGATTTCCAAGTAATGTCAAAACGTCTGTTACGTTGGAGGAGCCATGTGGTATGTGAGAGAGTGCAGGAGGAAGTGGTGGGTTAAATCAGAAAGGAGTCAGGGTGCACAAATTAAAAACTCGTGTTCTGTAACAGCAGTTGAAGTCTTGCATACAGTCAACTGGCTAACCAGCTCCAAGTTAGTGAGATTTTGTTCATTTTACATTGTTAGCCGAGATGGCTCTGGAAGTTGTAAGAAAATCAGTGCTCCCCTCTGTACCTCCAGTGGGAAAGAATGGATATGAAGTGGCCTGATAGCACAGATTTCAGGCAGAGAGCTGAAAACACATAGTTCTCTCTGGTGAGATTTGAGAAATATTTAGAGAACTGTTTTTCATAATGAGCAGCCGCTTGCTGGTCTCATATCCCCTACCCCAGCCTCTGGAGGACTTGGTTCAGGTTCTGTAGATGTTTCAGGTGAAGTTCATGTCAACTGAAACATGAGTATTTAGTCTAAGCAGTCCTGTTGGTTAGGTCTACAAATAATGAGTTGGTTTCCTATCCTAAAATGAATGGACTGCATTGTCCTCTGCAAGTCATTCATTCTTGGTTGACAGAGATAGGAGCCACAATGCCTGATGTGTTATAAAGTGAGATGAATCTAGCTGGACTTACATCCTCACTGTATCCCCCTTCTTGGGAACTTCTGGTGTGTTTGTTTTTCTGCTGTGCTGTTAAACCTCGATAGATGCTGTGGGGTCAGATATTTGCCCTGCAAACTGGACTAAAAGGCTGTTCTGTCACTTACCTGTGCTGTTGTTTTATTTGACTTCCTTCAGCTGTTAGCAGTCTGCAGATCTGTTCTGTAGTTACGGGGTCAGATTTGGCCCTAGGTGACTGTGGTGTGCTCTTGTTTGGCCCCAGGTGACCAGCTCTCCTGTGTGCATGGACATGAACGGCATGTCGGTCCCCACGGAGTTCCTGTCCCGGCACAACTCTGATGGAGTCATCACCTTTGTAGACCCAAGGTGCATCAGCGTCATTGGCTACCAGCCCCAGGTCTGTGGCCACTGGGAATGTGGAGAATGGGTGGAGCTAATGCAGAAAATCCCATTTGCAAACATGAAATATTTGTAGCTGATAATTCATGCATCGTCCACTAAATGCTGTTTTTCTTTGCTGTCCATGCCTCTGTGTGAGGTATCTTCTTAGACCTTTAGATCTGATTAAAATTCTAACAGCAGAGTGCTCTGAACCTTGCACAGCTTTCCAGTGAAGACATTTCTGTGATAGAAAGTTAACAGTGCTTGGAGAGAGTTTTAGTCCTGTAGACCTTTGATTCCGCCAATCTCCTGAACAGTAAGCAAACATAATTTACAGCATCTATTTTCCTTTAGGCTTACATCTGCTCCTCTGAACAGGAGGCCAGTAAAGAACTGAGTAGGATAGTAAATGAACCACAGCTCTCCCTCAGATAACTCCCAATAGTCGCAATTTAGAGGCAAAAGTAGTTCCTTGTTTATTTGCTTATTAATTTTTTTTTATTTTAGATTGCTTTATAATAAGTGTTTTTACAAAAATTAGTGCCATAAAATGAGCTGTTGTAGCAGATGTCAGTCTTTTCAAGACACCAGGTATTAGAAAATCACTTAAACTTTTTTGTAAAAACATGGGGCATGATGCCTGCAAACCTTTGTTAATCTCTGATTAACTGAGTAGTCCCATTAAGTGTGATAGATCTTGTGTTTGCAAGAATTCCTTGCAGGTCTGCATGTGAATTTGTGTTGTGGTTTGGGTTTTTTACATAGCTCTATGTTTTATTCTAGGATCTTCTGGGGAAAGATATTTTAGAATTCTGCCATCCTGAAGATCAAAGCCATTTGCGAGAGAGTTTCCAACAGGTGCTGTGTCCTGCTCCTTTCGTTCCACACTTTATTACTTTGTTATTATTTTGACCACAGAAATATTTTTTATTTTATAGTTCAAGGGTTTTTTTCTGTTATGCAGGAGAAGGAGTGGCAAGATACAAAACAATTTGTTGCTCAGTTATCAATTGGTTAAGCTGCATAATAAATGGCATCTTAAACTGCAGCACAGGTTGACAGTATTTTCAGAAATAAATCTTCTAGTTATATATTTGGGTTTTTTGCTGCACAGGATGAACTGTTTTGGAGATGCCTGTATTGATCCCACTATGTTAAGTGGTAACCAAAATTATTTACCTTCCAAGATGGGCTGCTGATTTGGAAGTGGTTGCATCCCTCTGTGACACTGGATTGTTTGTAACTGAATTCTCTGCTAGCATAGATGAAATGTATTTTCATGTACTTTAATGGAATTACACTACTTTACATCAACATGTAATTTGGCCCTTTTTCTCTGTTAGAAATTGAAATGTACAGGAAAGTAACAAAATAAATACAACATACAGGAAGAGTTACTGATTTGGATTAATTTTTACCATGGGCCACATTTGCATCAACTGAATCAGTGATGTTTATTCCATTGCAGAGCTTGCTGTTTCAACTTGGTCTGGGACATGCATTAGCAGGGCTTTCCCCAAGCTGCCTCTTATTACTGGGCTTTTCAGTGCCTTTTCTGCTGCACCAGAACACCCAGCACAGGATGTTTAACCTGTTCCTGAGGCTCTGTTGATCTAAGTGGTTCCAAATTTTCTGACAACAGCCAATAGCTCAACCACATTGTGTTGATCCATCTTGTGTTGGATGCTGAGGTGTATTTTCAGCTGTGAAATGTGGATATGAAGTGTCGTCTAAATAACTCATATAGCCAGATGTTTGTTCAGGCATGGCATGCACAGACAGAGCCTCTAGGGGAAAACCAACAATGCTGTGTCCCTAGAACAGATTGTGAAACTGAGCTTATGGTCTCTGCAAAAGCACTGGAGATAATGTAACGTATTGGTCCTCCTAAGCTGTTTCTCACCATCTTCAACAGGGACTGTCAGCCCCATGGCCAACTGTGTCTCCAGTTCCCTTGCACAGAGTGCAAACAGCAGAATTTTTAAATGCAAGGTGTTGATTCACAGGCTGAGAGAGTTCACTGCTTTAAGCAGGTAACCACAGCCAGAGCATCTCCTCTGCCCCACCTGGGCAGCTGAACTCTCCTGACAGGGGTCTGTACCAGGAGTCAGCTCCTGCTACCCCTCTTCTCTCCTGCCTGCCCTGCTCCCCACCTTCCTGCTGCCTTGCTGCTGGCAGGGATGGGCCTGTTGGGAAGGCTGAGGCACTAATTCCTTTTGCAGGAAACTTCCAGCTTTGGGCTGGTTCAGCTTCCTGAACTGGCTCCTGATGGCATCAGTGATGCAGGAGCAGTGAGAACACAGATGCTGTTTTTCAGTGGTGCCCAAATGATTGATTCCACTCATCTGTCCAAGAGACAGTGACAGAGAGCTGCTGGATAATGGCCCATCACACATCCAGTGTTGCCTGGGTCTCAGCAGGGCTGACTAATGAACATTGCACTTAATGGTCCTCTCTGTGTTTCCTAGGAGGGAGATCAGGCTGTGGGAGGCTGCCAGTGTGTCCCTGAGCTTGGCTGCTGGGGACTCCACTGTCACCACTCACTGTTAGGCATGTGCATAAGTGATTTGCTGGATCAGGGAGCTTATGATTTGCTTAAGGTCATACAGAAAAACAGCAGGAAAAAAATGCAATTAGAAGTGAAAGTTCCTGCTCACTCAGTCTGTGTCAAATCTATGAAAATACTGTGTTGTTTCCTTAGCAGCCAATGCCTTCTTGGCATTGTTCAGTATAGTAGCAATGTGATTGGGGCTGTTATTCCCATCATGCAATAAAAGACTGAAGTAAACAGTTAAGCTTTGCACCAGGTGGTTTTTATTTCCAAAGAATATAAGAAAGTTAAGTTTAATCATTAGCTTTGAAATTTTTTGTGTTGGTTTGTTTGTGTGCTCTGTCTTAAGACAGTTCAGGATTTTCCCACCAACAATCTCTCTGCTTTATATATTATTACAGAATTACTGTTTGCTTAATCAGGATTTCAGGGTAATAGATCACTGCCATTTGTTTTATTATTGTTAGTTCAGACGTAGAAACCTCTTAATTAAAAAGGTAACTGTGATTTCAAATAAACTCCTTTTTTTTTTTTTTCCCCTAAAAACCTGAAAACTTGACACTTCTGATTTGCTGACAGTATCAGAACCAGGCTGGTGCATGACAGAGGAGGGAAGGAGGGAGGGTGGGTTTTGCAATTTTTGGTCAATTGCCAGTATCTATCTCAGAGCTTTATTTCCTTGGGAAGATAAATTCATTCATCAGGGTGGGAAAAAACAGGCCAGAATAAGATAGTCTCAAGGCTAAGACCAACAAATACAGGTTAATAACAAAGGTCTAGTATGCAGCTATTGGTTAGCTATCCAGTAGGATACTGTTCAGATTGCACACTCTACACCAGCTCTGTGGTTTCTACCCTGGGTGTGGTAGTAGAAAATTGCTGATAAAAGAATGTTGCTCAGTGAGCTCAGAAAAACCCTGTAAAAGCATTAAAAACCCCCCAACAAAACCAACCAAAAGTCACTTATTTCAGTAAGATTTTGAACTTTCCTGGGCTTTCCTAAAGCTTGTTGTGTCTTCTATTTGCATTGTCTTCTATTTGCATTCTTTCCATTTAGTTCTATATCCAGTTGATTAATTTAAAGTGCAAACCTCTGAAAAAAACAGGATTGGAACATTTTTCTTAATCTAATTGCCTGTCAATAAAGACAGAGGGTAAATAGTGGGACTTCTACTTTTAGAGAATACAGGCTGCAGATAGCTAATAAAAAGTAAATTCCAGATGTTAATATAAGAATCCACAAGATGTGGCATTTATTTGCAGTAGACCTTCCCTTTCCTTCCTTGAGGCAAGCCTGAGATAGCCTGGTGGAAAAGCTGTAAAATATAAACAGAGATAGGCCAGGTAAGTGCCAGCTGAATGACTTAAAACCATGGAAATTTTCTTCTGGTTTAACCCCAGATTGTTGGATAGCACATGAAATGCAGTTGCAGTGTGAGAAAATTGCTTTGAATGTACTTTAGTTGGCTGCTTCCTAATCCTCACTTGGTGCCCAACTGTTGACTTGAAGAAAACTTCAACTACTAAACCCAGACATCTGAATTCTTAGTTACAAACAAATAGTCTGTGCAAAAAAGGAATTTATACTATTAAAATGGACACTGGCTTATCAGTGCTCTCTCCATTCAAGCACTGGCTCACTCTTTTTCTTCTGAAAGCCAGAAACAAGTGTTTCTTGTTAGCAATTTGCCATCCTAGAGAGTCTTTTAATATGTTTGGGGTGGGAGGGAACCAAGCCCTGGTGGTTTCTAAAATAACAAAAAATAAACACCATTATGTTGAAGCATTGTCCTAAATTTTAATGCTGATTTATCACATACATTAATTGTATAGCTGGGCATCCAAGCAGAAAAGCAGTCTACCTCAAAACGGCTTTTCATGTAGGCTTTTGTTTAGCTGCAGTGTTTGGTTTATGATTTGCATATAAACATTTAAAAGATTCTCTCTTTGGTTTCTGTCAGTCTCTCGATCAGTGTTTCACATTAAAACATTCCTGAAGTTTCTTTGTTGGGATAACAGCACAACCTGATGATTGTCCTGAGTCTGTATTCTTTTTATAAGCAGGCTGGAAATTTGCATTTTATATGACAAAGCATGAGGATTTAATTCTGAAGGAGATAGCTGTAAGCATGGATAGGATTTTGTGTATTCTCTCCAAATTAAAAATTCCTCTGCTGTGCCTGTAGCTTTCTGGAATTCAGGTTTAAAAGGCACCAGTTGCTGCTGTTGACTATTCATTTGCACAGCAGATAGCAATCTCCTGTTGTTAACCTTTCCAAATGGCTTTGCAGGTGGTAAAACTGAAAGGTCAAGTCCTGTCTGTGATGTATCGCTTTCGCACCAAAAACCGGGAGTGGATGCTGATCAGAACCAGCAGCTTCACATTTCAGAATCCTTATTCTGATGAGATCGAGTACATCATCTGCACCAACACTAACGTAAAGTATGTGCCTTTCTGGCTGCTCAGCTCCGTGGTTTTGAAGGAATTGTAACCATTCTTTTTCGCTGTAAAGCACATCCCAGTTTTTAACAGATACCTTTTGTTTCTGTCTGGCAGTGCAGGCTGTAACAGGGTTTTGCTGCATCAGGAGATCTCCCAGTGTAGCTGTTTCTCTGTGTCATTATCCTGTGATGCTTCCAGGGCCTGGCTGCACTGGGGGAAATGTCACTTATCTGTTATGTCATTAGACAAGGCCATTGATCTCAGTCCAGGCTGCCTTGAACTAATGCAGAGCTTCCAGCAGCTCAGCAGCTGTCCTGATACTGGAGGAAGGTTAATCTGACTCCTGAGCCAAAAGAAAATTCCATGTCCATGTTCATTGTGATCATACCATTCTATAGTTCTGGGCTCTTCTGCTTGAGCTGTGTCTCCTCAGGCTGGTGCCTGGTGGGGGTGATCCAACTCCTTATCTTAAGAGGGAAATGAAATCATCCTGTCTTGGAATTAATATTTTCAAGAATCTTTCATTTGGCCTCTTAGGAGGAGGTCACACTCAGAGTATGGTGGAGGTTGATGTCTGTGGACGGAGCAGAGATGCTTTTGGAGCCTGCTGAGTTCTCAGCCAGTAACTGCAGAACCTAATCTGGCCTTGATTGCTTTATATTGTGAGGTTTTTTAATAAATGTTTCTTCTTTCCAATATAAACTTAATTTATTAGTAAAACCAAATCTTCTTCTGCTCTGACCAGAGATTTTTTGCCAAGTCTTTAGCTAGGAGGAAATTACTGTGTTTGAGATCTGAGCCTGTCAGACCATGTATCAGAAAATGCTGAACAAGCAGTCTGCTGCTGGAGGTTCCTGCTGAGAGCTCCACTGCAAAACCAAACCCCTGGGGCTTTGACATTGGAGTTTGGAAGTGCCTCTGGGCATTCCTTGTCATGCTTCTTTGGACATGGCACATACCTGGACTGGAAGGACTGTGCATTCACTTACATGAAACCCAGCATCACAATTGATTTCCTCTTTTTTTTTTTTTTTCTGCATACCCATAAAGTTGGGCTTAAACTGAATAGTTAAGCTCATTGAAAACAGGCAAATGTGTCTTGAAATCAGACTGCTTGTCTGCACTGATCATCAAAATAGCTATTTCTACATTTCTGCTGTCCCATAATACTTTTCCAAATTATCTGTATATGCAGAAATAGGCCTGCAAACTAAAAAACATCTTCTGAGGTTTGTCCCAGGCTGGCTTAATTGTGCTTTGTTCCCAAGAGGCCACGGATTAAAAAAGTGGGGCTGGAGGCTTCTGCTCTGTTGATTCTGGGAATGTTATTTTCTGAGCCTGCACTGTACAGTTCAGCTTGGCACCACAGCACTCTCTGTGATGAATAGGACTGTGCCAGCTCCTGGCTCTGCTTCCATCTCTCTTGCTAGGTTTGAATAACAACCCAGAAATGCTAACCTAATATGGAAGTTGCCTGCTGCTGCTTTGACAGAGGATGTTCCCTCTTTCCTGTCATGTTGAAAATGTTCTGAAATGGGCAAGATGCAGCCCATTATACTCCTGCTTTTGAATAGTAGAAAGAATGCATTATTCAGACTGGTTTTGTTTTTCCCCTTATTCTCTCTCAGTTCTCAGATTTCCAAAGAGGACTTACTGTAAAGTACTGCAGTTCCTGCCTGCTGCTGGCTTTTTTTTTTCCCTCACATTTGGGGTCATGTTTTGATTTCTAATTTCCTAGCTGCCCTGAAGAGTTGTACGTCATGGTGCTGCTGGTGATTTCCAACTTTTCATTAAGCTGCTGCTGGGACTGGTGGTTTGGCACCAGCCCTGGTATATGTGGCCATCCTTACGTGTTCTTGGAAGGTGCTCTGGGTCCAGCAAGGTGCTTCCCATGGAGACCAGGCAGGGATGCCTTGCTCTGCCCAACTGAAGGCACAGAGACAGCTTTGATCTGCCTATCACTAGGCAGCCCCATAAAAAAGAAGGCTTGAAGTAGTTAAAATGCAGCGTGAAATTGTAAAGACACTGTAGCCAAAAAATCTTGAAATCAGGGTTTAAATCAGTTTTTATCTGAGGATAGTTTAAAGCCACAGTACATACATCTGTGTATGTCTGTTAATGGAGTAACTCAAGTTGGTCAGAGGACAGCATTTTCTCAAAAGACTGTAGAGGGCAGTGATGACTCCAGTTGTGGAGAGAGTCATTGGTGTTTACTGTTATTTGTTGGCTTGGTTTGGTTCTTCTGTTTCTTTTTTCCTTCTTTCCTTTCCTTTCCTTTCCTTTCCTTTCCTTTCCTTTCCTTTCCTTTCCTTTCCTTTCCTTTCCTTTCCTTTCCTTTCCTTTCCTTTCCT
>VXBI01007222.1:660969-710611 GCA_013397375.1 Toxostoma redivivum
AATTGTTATCAATGTTTATTTATTATGCAGATAGAGCAGTATTTGAATAAAATAATGTTGTGGTGACAAGTTACATAAAGGTCTTATACATATATATATATATATATTTATATATTTATATGTATATACATCAAAATAAAGAAGAGATGTATTTTTCTGACCTGTGTGGAATATCTGATGTCTCATTTTTGGAAGCCGCAAATCCTGTGCTGCACTGTGTGAATTTATGAGTTCTGTGGTTGTCCCGAGTCTCGAGACTTCTTGTGTTGGAGTGAGCTGGCACAGGTCACTGCTGGAAGCAGCCTGCTGGATGAATCAGCCTGTGGGAGAAGTGCTTTCTTCTCTGGATGCTTCTGGGCCAAAATAATAAAGAGATCAACTGTCTGATAAAATTCCAGTTGGTGGTAGTGGTGGTAAAGACTCTTGTGCTCTTGTGTCATCTGTGGTCTGTCTGATACTGGAGTTAGACAGACCCTTTTGCAGGAGTGAGTTGAAGCTCTAGGCTAAAGGAGGGAGATCCTGAGAATTTCTGAAGGAGGATTTTACAACCACAGCCCCAAGGCTTTTACTACTGTGCTTTTGTCCAAACCAGACACAGGAAACATGTGCCTGTATTATATAAAAATTGCTTGATAGGGATGCAGTACTGTTGTTTCTCTCCCACCAAAGAGCCTGTTAATTTTAAAGTTCAAATCATTTTTTGTTTTCTCTCGTGCCTGGAAAGGGAACCAGTGACTTCAGTTTTCATAGAGCTTAACATCTTCTCAAATGTCAGAAGAATTTCCATGCTATCTTCCTTTTTCTTACATGTGTATTTAGTAAAGTAAATTTGAAATAACTATCAAAGCCTTCAGATTTGCTGAACCATTCCTTGTCCAAGCCGAGGGCTTTCCCAGTTTCATACTGAACCTGTGGGTCAGTACAGACAGAATCCACTGTTGACACAGTGCCTCACTTGCTGTGTTGGGTATCCTGTAGAGCCAAGAAATTTTTCATTACTCCTTGAACCCCTGAAACTGAAATTAAAACGAAGGACAATTTTTGGGTTCAGAGTTAGAAGGCAGCTTTGAGTTTTGCTTAAACTGATGATAATTCCTTGTTCTGTTTCATTTTTACTGTCCAGCAGTTGGGTGACTGAAGGGACCTGCCTGTGTTGGCTGTCAGAAGGGCTGGTGAGAAGGCAGGATCTGAAGCAGCCACAGCAGCAGCACTGAGCTCTCCCTGGTCAGCTGCTCCATGAATTGCTGCACAATTTCTTTCAGGTTTCAAGCACCATTTAAACTATTTATGCAGCAGCAGCCAACAACAACAGAAGATGCTAGCCTGGCTTTGCATCTCAGTCTCAATTAAGTGCAGCATAGCTCGCACAGAACTCAGTAAAGATACACGCAACCTCTTGGTTTTTATAGGAAATGGATTTTGGGAGGTTGTTCCCAAAGTTCAGTGCTGTTAACACAATGTGGTGTTTATATTGTACTGCAGCTTAATGAGTATTAGAGATGAAAGATAGAGGGGGGGCGAAGGAGCACTACATTAGAGAAGTGCCTACAGAACAAATAACGAGTGAGTGTGCTGTTTGGTTTGGCTCATTTCTATGTATATGGCTGAATCAAGAAAACATTCTTTATAAGGAACAGAGGAGAACCTAATGTGCTGTTTATTGACACACGCACCAAGTCGGTGGTAATAAAAACAAATGAAACAGTGTAATTGGCTTTCACGTTAACAATGGGATTTAATGGGTGTTTATTGTCCACGGGTTGGTATTTAGAAACTTCCCCATAGATTCCCCACAATTAAATTGCCTCCCGTAGTTCTGTGTGGAAAAGTTTGCATTTTATGCTTGCGAGCAAAGAATATCTTTGCATTCCAGAGGTAATTTTTAGGAATTTTCTGTTCGCTAAAATAATAGGGAAAATCCATGGCTCTCTAATGGCTTGGAGGACTGTCTTTTTTTGGATGTTACTGCTAGGGCAAAAGTTATCCCCTCTTTTATGTGTTCTCACACTGTAAGGCTTGCAGAAGGCTTTTGGCCACTTACTCCGACCTGCTGTTTGTTGCAGGACAGAGATTTTTGCCATGGAGCATAAAAACTGACCAAAGTGTCTTCTGGAAAAGCTTCAATGGGTAGCAAAATCTGTTACTTGTTTCAGTAGCTTGTTTGAGGGATTCCTTACGTTTCTACCAGTTTATGTCTGATTTGTCATTTGACTTTGTCTGCAAGTTTGTCTCTTGGTCCCTTGGCATTTGAATCTATTTCAAAATCTAAAATATTTGGATGAAAACCTAAATTTAAGCCTGTGGCTAAAAATACATTGTAATTTTCAGAGTTCCAAATCCATGATCTTGCTGTTTTGCAAAACTTCATCTATTCCTGCCTGTCCAAGTATCATCTCTCTGAGGAAAGATACACATGGTGTGTAATTCCTGTTTTTTGGGTGATTTTTTACTTCAGAAAGAAACCAGAAACATACACAAACTGTGGGCATTGTCAAGGATCATTTACAAGTATCAAATTCAAGTATTTTGTCAGTTCACCCCCAATCCCATGCTAATCTCTGAGCTCTGACATAGTTGTGGGGGTTTATATCTTTGCTAACCGAGCCAAGAGCCCTACAAAGATGAGAGTTTTACCCATGCATCTCCAAGCCAGAAGTTTTCTTGCTTCTTGTGACCAAGCAACAGAAAGCAGCTATTAATCAGAGGTGCAAAGCATCTGGATACTTTCCAGCTGCTGAGGTATTTTGTTATTAAGTATCTTCCTGGAGAGCAAGCTTACTATTTGCTTCAGCAGAATCAGGGAAGGGGTCTGATTTGTTCCTCTTTAACATGAGGATGACAATGAATTAGGAATAGTGAGTTTATAAATCCTTTATAAAGAGATTGTGTTCCATCCTCCATTACTTACCCACCTACACTTCTGTGCTATGACAGCAAAATTCTTCCTGTGCCCTGTTGCATTCCTGTGGTGCAGGTTTTCTCAATGAAAGAGCTGTAGAAACAGATGGATCTCACAGGAAAGGATTTAGCAAATCATCTGAGACACGTTTCACTGGGAGTGTAAAATAGGAGACCATGACTATTCCTTTTTGTATCTTAATTGGTTTTTGTAAGAAAGTCATTTTATCTCCCTTGCAGACAACTTCAGCAACAGCAAGCAGAACTCGAAGTACATCAAAGAGATGGGCTGTCATCCTATGACTTATCTCAGGTGAAATTTCTCAGATTTTTCTTTTTGTGCCTCTGATCATTTAAGATGTAAAACAACAGCAGATTTCAGCAAAACTAAAAGTATGTTGTGACTGTCCCTGAATTCCTTTTTGTCAAGTACAGTAGCAGGAATTACTTTCCTCTGTGTATCTCAACAGGTGCCTGTTCCAAGTATACCAGCTAATGTCCATGAGGGTGGAAAGTCTGTGGAAAAGCCTGATGCTATCTTCTCCCAAGAGAGAGATCCTAGATTTGCTGAGATGTTTGCTGGAATAACTGCTTGTAAGTGAATGTCCTCGATGTTTAATTTATAATACTGTATTAAGCTTGGTTACTTGATGTAGAGCACAGCTTTAAGAGAATGAAGAGGAACTGCTGCGTGGCAGAGAACTTTCTAAGCAGCATCAGTCTTTGGGATGTTTCCTAGCATTTGTCATTAGTTGATGTTTCCCCTAGTTGATAGGAGTAAATTCAAATAGTAAAGGATGGCTTTTGTGTCACCAGAGCTGCCTGGTTTTGATTTTCTTTTACAGGCACACCTTAGGCAGTGCTCCTAGATGTTAAATATACTGAGCAGAACATTCCATTTCTAAGTGTATATTTTCTTTCTTTTAATTTCTCTAAATAGGGGCATATTTCTCTAAAAAGGGACAAGACAGTTACCACATAGTCTTAAGATAGGCTGCAGAAATCACCAGCTCTTCTCTTGCTGCTTTCAGAGTCATATGTTGCCAATATACTTGTTCTCTGGTCAATTGAGGTATTTCCAGTCATGGTATCTGTGAGGAGTCCTTGCTCTTTTTCCCACAGCTTTTAAACTTGTTAGCAAGCTCTTCTAAGAGTGACAGGAATCTCAGGACCAGTATGTTCTATGTTCCTATGTTCTGTGAGGGCAGAGTCCTTACTGATGCCCTCACCAAAGGATTTCCCATTCCCTGTTCTAAGAGGTAGCAGCCAGCTAGTCAGTCAGACAGATGGGGCTGTCTCAAAGTAGCCCCAGCCTGTGCTGTCTGTTGCCCTAACAGACAGAAACCACTAAAACTGGCAGGTGAAAGGATCATCTGAAGTATATCTGTAGGAAACCAGCTCATTAATGCCATGGCTTATGGAAGAGCTCATTGATTGTTTATTGTTCTTAACTGTCGTCACTGAAAAAGAGGAATTTTTATATTTGTTTTAAATAAATCAATGTGCAAGTGTCATGCAGTGCAGGGAGGAAATGACCCACAGGGTTTGACTCCAGGGGTGTTGGAAGGTGACCTCACTGTTGGTTTCTTATGTCTGGATTGGCTTTTTCAATTGGAGAAGATATTGTAACTGCAAAATATACTTGATATTCTGTCTTCGTGTTGCTAGAACTTCTCTGCTATTCCTGTTCATCCTTGTCTGTTTATTGGAACAGTGGAGTCAACAGCTGAGGCCACAAAAGGGGTCCATTAGAAGGTAGCAAGACTCCAACCCTAAACACCAGAATATGTTTTTTCAAGCAGGAACATTTTGCTTTTTGGCTGCCTTACTGGCTCTTTTTCAGGCAGCTCTCAGCTGTTCGTGGGGAGGGGTTAGGGTTAAGGGTGTCTCAAGCTGTGAGTTAGCTGGGAGGTTATGTTCTTGGAAATGCCATTTCTCTTTTCATTCTTATCAATTTACAGGCTGTGCTTTTTTTGGGACATTCTCCTTCTCTGAATTTCTCATGGGAGCTGTGAGCAAGGTCTCCTCTGAATGATAAAGGATGGTTCCCAGTTAGGGATGAGATACCCTGTCCAAAACCAATATTGACAAGCCTGCATGCTGCCTGCCAGACATTTGCATTATGTTGATACCTGATCTCATTCTGTAAAAACATGGGCTGACACAGGGAGATTGCTGCTATAATTGCATGGAGTGGCCACACTTAATTAAAACCCCAGAAGTTGGGAGAGAAAACCTGGGTTTACTGATTCGTGCAAGTGATTTGAAGCATGAAATGATGCAGTTCTTAGAGAGAGATTCAGTCAAGAGGCAGATACGTTGGAAATACTGGTCCTGCTGGGGGAAGGCACTGACCAGTACAGTGGTAGAGTTTAGAGAGAAATAGGTAAAATTCACAAAAAAAAAAAAAAATTATCGGTGCTGTACCAAAGGTGAGAGCAGAGAATTGTGTGAAAAATCCTGAGTAGGAATACAGCTGGGAGAGATGTGGGCCAGATTCAGAGGCTAAAGAGCATTCAGGGTAACTCAGGAAGGAGAATTAGCTGCTTCCTATTAGTTTAGCTGTTCCCTTTGTCTTGGCCTCATCCTGTGGCACAGACCCTGGCAGCTACCATGGCAACTCTGCTGCACTTGAGGAATTCCAGTTCATCTGGGGCACTCTCAGTTTTTCTAGTAAGTTATTCTCAAATATCTAAAGCACCCACAGGATTCTGGCTCAGTTTCTTCCAGCCCTGAGAGTTTGCTGTCCCTGCAAAGGCTGGCCTTAGAAAATGGTACATCTCATGCAAGAATGACATTACTGCAGAAAAAGACAAATTCATCTGTCCTTCTTCTCAGAGCTATGCCAACCCATTCTCAGTTCTTCCTGCTATATACACAACCTTCTGTACACCTTGTGTCCATTTCTCCCTGTTGGTTTTTTTTTTTAATATAAGAGTGCAGTTTTGTAGCCCAGCCTTGGTTTCTGTGCTGGGCAGTAGGTAGCCAGGGAGGAATTTCTACAAATTTCTGCATTACAAAGGACAAGCAATGCCACCTTGCATCAGTGGCATCCACATTCCCTCTCTGAGACTCCTGTAGGGGAATTTGAGGTGACTTTTTTCTTTTGAGAGGCAAGCTTAGGTTCTCGTTAGGAACATAATGTAACAACTTAGAGAAGAGTTGGTATGTGTTGGAGGCCTTTGGTGAGTCACACTCAGGAGATCTCTAAAAGCTAAGGAAAGCTAAAAAAAATTTAAACACCTAAAAATTGTGTTACTTGTGAGTTGAGTGGGCCTTTTGTCTGAGAGAGCATCCTGTGAAATGAGTGGGAATCTGAAAAGAGCAAAAGGGGAGATGAGGAGGCAGACTTGATTTCTAGGCCTGTCAGTAACAAATGGTTGCAAAACCATCAGTGAGTTGCAGAGTGTTTTGCACTTGGAGGGGAGATGGAGAAAGTGAATAAAGGATGGCGTAGCAGACCTGTAAATTATCTTAAGAGAAGTAGTAGTGAGATTTCCCTGGGCTTTGGAATAATCCAGTACCAGAAAATTAAATTAAGGGACCAAATGGTGCTGCTCACCCAGTCTCGTTTCATTCAATTAGAGATTGATCTCCAGTTGCCACATTAAGGGTAGACTATAAAAGTTAATGGCATCACTTTGTGCAAGTTATTCGCTGTGCTCATTTGTCTTCCACCCCTCTGGGGTGCCTCCATCCTGTTTCATGGCTCCCCCAAGCCACATGAGGACAGCAAATTCCACAGCAGACCTGTGTTTTGTGTGCAGGTCTTATGGCACTCAGGGGCAAAGTGTCTGCAGGTTGTCACCCTGAGATGAGCAGGCAGTGCCTCCAGGCTGCTGGGAAGATTGGTTCTCCTTGGGCTGTCCCAGGAAGCAAATTGTTAGCTGGTTGGAGAGAGCTCTTGGACCTTCCTTGGGTTCTCTGACCCAGCAGGGTGGGGGCCTTCAGCTGCCACATCAGTGCAGGCAGTCTGTGGTAGCAGCCCTGGAGGACTTTTCCTGGTGCCAGGACTGTACCCTCAGCTGAGCCACAGAGGTGCACATGCATCACACCCTCTTCAGAGCAGGCTTGTTTCATGTGCCATCCCTCCATCCCCCTGGGCAGACCTCACATCTTTCTTCCAGAAAAGTTTTGTTCCCCTCTCCAGTCTGTGCCTGGGGGCACCCCTCACTCCCCACCTGGAGCTGTTCTCTGTCCAGTCAGGAGCACTTCCAACAGGTCTGAGCTTTGTGGCTAGAGGGCAAAGCTAGCACAGTGTTCCATGCAAACAATGGCATTAATGAGGCACAGTCTGTGGCGAGAGCATAGAGGAGACACAAACCAGCTGTGCCTCTGGTTTCATGCTGAATTGTCATTTTGTCATTCCACAGGACTTCTTCATTAAGCTTGAAGAAGGGAAGAAAACATACATTGCAATTGTCTTGAAATAATTAACCGCTAAATTAATTTTCTGTGATTTGTTTGTCTCTTGTAGCAGATAAAAAAATGATGGCCTCTGCATCCACAGCAGGAAACCAGCAGCTTTACTCACAGGGAAGCCCATTTCAGCCAGGACACTCGGGAAAGACTTTCAGGTATTTAGTGCAGATCCTGAATGGATCCATTTCTGTCTGAGAGGGGGAAATGTCCCCGTTCAGTACAGTGGAAACAGAAGCAACCCAAGGTGCAAGAGCTTTCTTTACATGAATGAATTTTACTTCATGTACACTTCATTGCTGGGGATGTTTCAGCCTTTATGCTGGGCTTACAAGCTGAGGTGATTTGGGTATCTCTCTTAAAATTATTGGCTGGTAAGTTGGTACTTTTTGCTGTGATATTGTAATTGGAAAAAAAGCTAAGAAGCAGCAACAAATTCTGAAGGGAGATAACTCTGAGAGGTGACAGGACAGGGTCAGAAATCTGAGGAACATCCAACCAAGCTAGGAAAATGCAAAGATTTGTTTTGCACTTAGAGCTGTCCCTGCTCCTGCAGGCTGCCTGAAGGGCATTGATGTGGGTATCAAAGGGAGCAGAGGGATGCTGCATCCATAGTCCCAGGTGAGGACTATGGACAGGGGCATGAACACTCTTCTAAGGCAGCTTCCAAATACACGTAAGGTGGTGGTCTGGCATGTTCCAAGGCATTTTTGAGTAATTCTAAGTGTGTGTCATTGCCTACCAGCTGGCAATACAGGTTGTAGTTGCTTTTGAAGAGTGTGATAGCAGCAGTTGTGTTTACCTTAGTGCTTTGTGATAGCCCCATTATCTTTCCGGAGTTTCATTCTCCTGTACAAACCAACCAAGGCTGTGAAGGAACATCCACTCAGAACCTGTCAGTTCCTCGAACTGGAAAACAGTGGCAAACACTGATTTTATTTAAACCAACTTTATTTAAAGTTGTAATTGCTAATAATCTCAGTGAAGAGAAATAAGATCCATGCAAGTGTGTTTTGTCACATTAAAATCAAGTATAACTTTGGGAGATATGACAGTAAATTTAAATGTCTTTTAATTGGATATTGTGTATTACTGGGTGACTGACTTGCCATCTGGGGGTTTGGCTTGTGTTCTGTTCATTTCCTTTGCTAATTCCTGATGTTTAACTATAGCTTTTTTCCTACTGCTATTCTCTTACATCAGGTAATGGCTTGCATTTTTGCCAGCACTTCACTCTGAGTGAGCTGTCTGTATAATCTCCAGCCTGGCCCATTCAGTCACTGAGCCTGGGCAGCTTCTAGGCACTGTTCTGCACAATCCTGCTTTCAAAATGCAGTTCCAGATACAGTCCGGGCTCCTTAAATGATGGGACTTGCCAGTCCAGCTGAGAAGGTGTTGGCAGCAGGGCCAGCCCTCCTCAGAAGCTGCTGTGTGCTGCAGCCAGATTTAGATGAACTTTCTGGTCTACATTTCCCTCTTTAGGGACTCCGTCATAGTATAAAATAAAAATAAAACAGGGTTTTAAAAAACTAGAAAACTCTACAAAGAATTTCTAAACATACACTTTGCTTTTAGGCAGAAAAGAATCCAGAATATTCCCATATTCAAATGCCTACCATGTTTTACTTGTACTCTGGGAGGGATCCTGTCAGCCTTTTCCAAGGTTTCAGATTCCTGCTTTCTCTCTGCTCAGCCTTGTTTACTTCTTTTCCCAATCTGCTCTCTTCTCTCTCTGTATGATTGTGAAATTAAACAATAATGAAGAGATTGGAGAAGAGAACAAGCTGTTTCAGTGGATCCACAAAAAAGTAGTTTTGTGTGCTGTCTTCATTTATATTCATTTATATATGACTTGTAAAAAGTATGGGTTTATATGTAAGAGTGCAGTCACAATGTGGGTTGTGTAGATTCCATTGCTCAAGACTTCCATAAGAATAGAATGGTGAAGCGGAGCAGTTCCTTCATAAAGTTTTTCTTATAATTAGGAATTTCTGGGTATTTTTCTGTAGTGAAATTCAGTAACTAGGAAACTGCTAACATATTAAAATGTTCCTTAAAAATATTGTTTTTATTATTATTAGTGTTCCAAAGCTACTACTGAGTTTAAATTCCTGTCTTGATTATTCTTTTGCCTGGATATATAACTGCCTGTTCTTCATTAGCATCAGTTGCTGAAATAAGGAATTAAAAGCCCTTATTTTTAATATGTAGCACATAATTCTTCATTTCCCAGGTCGGAAACAAATAAGGAAGTGCTTATAAGTATCATCTTTTGTGCCCATCTTCGTTTAGAATGGCATTTAAGCAAATGCTTAAATACTGTTGACTTTAAGCACAAATTTGTGCTGAAGTACCTGCTTGAATACTCTCTGCAAGCTGGATTTTTAATGCATTAAATGTTAAACTGGTGTGGGGCTAAGTGTGTACGCACCATGTGTGAGACTGTTTTTATTCTTAGAAGCCCTTTCCAAGAGATTGCTGAAGTCTAATTCGAAATAATTTTGCCTGCTGTGTCTACTAAAACTGACATTTAGAATGCCAGTATGAAACATAGTTTTCTAAAGGTTTTCATATCAAGACAGACTGAAAAATTAGTTTGAATATATTGTCAGTATTTCTTTATCTGGGATACAATTTGTGCATTGAGAATACACCCTACAAATGAGGCTCTGTCTGTTCTGAACCCTTAGTTCATCCGTGGTGCATGTGCCTGGTGTGAACGACATCCAGTCTTCCTCCTCGACAGGGCAGAACCTGACACAGATATCCCGGCAGCTCAACCAGAGCCAGGTGGCCTGGACAGGAAATCGCCCCCCATTTCCAGGACAGGTATTGATTCCAAGTGCTTCGTTTTCATGCTCATTAAAGATTTGCACGCTCTGTGCTTTTTACAAAAGTGTTAGTAAACCCATTTGTAATTGCAGTGTAATTGATTTGTGTTTGGGGTGGAGCTGTGACAGTGTGAGCAGCTGCCCTGTGTCTAACTGCACTTGCTTTGGGATGGTGATCATTGAGGTGGCAGTGGCTGCACTGACCCAAACCCCACTGCAAGGTCTTGTCCTGCATTTGTTTTATGTGCGCACTGGATGAAGGAAAAAAGGACAGATCTGCTTTAGTATTAAGGCTGTGAATTAAATCTCTCTTGGACCAGGACCTTGCACCCAGCAGTGTTGCCCATGTTATCAGGGTGGGCAGAAGGGGCATGTGCAAATCCAGGCATGGATTGGGAGCTCAGCCTGCTGCCCCTCCTTTATAGCAGTGCCCAGTGTGCTGGAGGAAGGAGCACATACCTCCATCAGATGCACTGTGCTTGTAAGTGTTAGCCCAGAAATCACCTCTTGTTCTGTGTAACAGTTAAAAAATGGTTTAAAACTCTGTTAAAAGACAAATAATATGAGATAATCAAGCTCGATCTTAATAATGCTGCTGTTAATCCCTCCTGAGTTCCCACTGTTTGGCAGGCTGGAATGGCATGTTGGGATGGTCACTAAATAAATTTTCAATAAGTGAATTGTTTCCACATTAATTACTGATTATTCCCAGCCCTCAGATTGTCATGGTTATCTGTCACACCTGATTAATGAAATCCAGTCACAACATTAACTCATTTCTTCAAATGATATGGAAGGTGCTGAAAATTACTAAAACAAATTACTCATCCATCTTACTGCACAAGTTATGTCCAAGTCAACCGAGTTTGTATGTAAGTGTAAGGAAATTGGAATTAATTCTTTCATCTTAAATAAAGTAAAATGGAGCTAAGCCTTTCAAAATTGACATGCTGAGCTCCCACTGCCACTGTGGAAACCAGAAATGTACAATTTCTTAGCTTGGAACTGAACTGAAGACTTAATAGCATCTTCCACATGTTATATGCCTGTTGGGATCTGTTTTACTCCCCTCAGCTCCCCTTCATTTGCCCAAAAATCATAGAATCATTAAGTTTGGAAAAGACCTTTATGGTCACCAAGTCCAACCATTAACCCACTGCTGCCAATTTCACCACTAACCCACATCCCCAAGTGCCACATCTACACATCTTTTAAACACCTCCAGGGATGGTGACTCAATCTCTTCCTTGGGCAGCCTCTTCCTGTTCTTGACAGCCCATTTGGTGAGGGAAGTTTTCCTGCTGAGAAATGATGGGAAGTGGCTCAGTGAGCACTTCTGCCAGCTACCTCAGTGCCCTTGGGTGGATCCTGCCCAGCCCATGGACCTGTGTGTGTGAGAGGTGTAGCAGGTCTTTGACCTTTTCCCCTTGGATTGTAGGGGCTTCATTGTGCTCCCTGTACCTCTCTCCCAGGGAAGAACAGCTTCCTTTGCATGCATTGATTGCCAGTAATAGTGCACATCATTGCAGGTATCCAGAGATGTAATTTCTGTTTGTGGGGTTGGTTAGGCAGTGAGTTTTTCTTGGGACTGCTGGACTTATTCATAGTGCAGGAAATGGTTTATAGTCAGATTCTGTCTGTGCACCATACATTAGCACATGACTTTGGATGGAACACTTCACTCCCTTCAGTCTCAGTGTACCAGTTGTACATGTCTCAAAGCAGCCTCTGCAGTGTTCAATCATTTGTGTTAACATTCTGGGAGATCCTGTGTCAGGGCCATTATGTAGGTGAAATAACAGCAAGCTGGATTTTAGTGCTTTTAAATTCACTCAACTGCCCAATTAAAGCATTGTTAGACTGTTTCTTCCCTTCTGCTCAGAACTTGGTGATTCACCCTTCCAAGCCTTTTAAAAGGCAAAGTAACTGCTGCCTGTATTTCATAGGCAGGGAGAGAAAGCAGCTCATTAGCTTTGAAACTTTTTTGGCCATTTACTCCCAAGCACTGGAGGTTCTGGTCATCTGAGACCTGCATGTGTCCTGCAGGAGATTCAGATAACTGTGGCACTGCAAAATCAATACATCTGGAAAATAAAGATTAATCTTGAGTTTGAGATTAATCCTCATGATAGTGGTGAAAGAAATCCTGGTTTTCCACATAGCTCTGATACAGAGTACATGTGAGCTTATCAGCAGGAGAGCTGTAAGTGTGGATTTATAGTCAGTTGTATTCCTTCTGCAGCAGTAAGCTGGCTTGGACAGAAATAAAATACAGCTGAGACAGGAGAAACGTGCCTGTTGGCATCCACAGAGTTTATTTAGTCTTTGCTTCATGTTGGAAAAAGTGACTCTGCTGTGCTGTTCCCCAACAATAAAAACTTTTCCTTCTGCTTTATTCCTCAGCAAATTCCATCTCAGTCTGGGAAGGCTCAGTCATCTCCCTTTGGCATTGGAACAAGTCACACCTACCCAGCTGATCCCTCATCCTACAGCCCCTTGTCCAGCCCAGCCACCTCTTCTCCAAGTGGGAATGCCTACTCCAGCCTAGCAAACCGAAGTGCAGGCTTTGGTGAGTTTTAAATGGCGTAACACAGAAATGCACGTAGAAATTAAACTCTTCAGCACTAACTTCGTTAAAAATCTTCCAATATTTAATCAGTAAAAATTGGTTTTTATTGCTCTTTTGGTGGGTCAGTTGGGAAGCCCAGGTGGTGAAAGGGTTTTACTTTCTGCTGCTGACTAGAGGGGACAGAACTGACCTGTTCCCTCCCTCTGCATCTCCTCCACATTAAACACACTTCAGAATATTGTCATTTTATGGTATGAGGGAACTTTTTCATTTTTTCCCAGTAAATGGTGTCCTGAAAGATTCAAAATTTGCTTATATCACTAGTAACCATCCTCCCAAATTGTGATCAGCTGGTTCAATTTCTTTTTACTTCTCAGGAGAACACTTAAAAGGCACAAATTTGCAGGTTTTTTCATTTTTTATCTTCTTCTTCATGATGGTGTCCTCTTGCACTGAGATTGCTTGTTGGAGTTCGTCTAAAAACAGGATTTATTTTGTACCCCCAGTGTTACTAACCTGATCAGAGCAGGTGCCATGTTTTGAAATGGTTTTCTTTTCCTGAATCCTGAATGCTGATTTGGTGGTTTTCAGACAATAACCCAGTAGGTAACCACTTGGTAAGTTTTTTGCACTCCACCAGAAGAATAATATTCAAGAGTAAAAAATACGATGGATTCCATGAGAAATGTCACTGGGTGATAATGAAGTGCAATCCCAAAAGGCACAGGTAGCAGTGTGGTAGTGTGTGTTGTTTGCTCCTGTCCCTGGGGAGCAGTTCTGGCACAGACCTGTTGCAGACTGGGCCCCACGGGCACAGACCTAGAAAAAGGGCATTGGGATGGAGCTCTGCCCACACAGCTTATTCCTCCCTCCATTTCCATTTCCACCAGGCATTGTACATTTGTTTATGAGACAGCCTTGTATTTCAGGCTTAAGCTACTTGGCAAGAACCCTTTCAGTTAATGAGAAACATCTCCTGACCTACATCAGTTTGGGTGCTATTAATAACCCAGCCTTCACGGAGACCAGCGGCTTCGACCGCCGGCTGGCAGGAGCTGCTCTGCTGAAAAGAAGCATCATTTGCTTCACTCAGTTAATTTCAATGTGTTGTTCTGAGGGAAAAAAAAAAACAAAACAAACTTGCAGTTTGCTTTTAAAGGGTAACTTAGATGAATTTTATTTTGGCTCGTAAAATGTCTGCAGGGTTTTTGAGTCAGCTGAGTTATTGGTTGTGATAATGTCAGTAAGGGAAGGACTGTAATCTTCTACTTCAGATGTGATAGAAATGCATCACTGCAGCCCATTTACCTTCCTGTAAAACCTTCCCTTTATATGTTTTGCATGGCTTAGCTGGTAGCCAAAGGGATTGGGATGTGTGTCTGTATTTTCTGAAGTCATGGCTGTGAGTAGTGGCTGATTTGATATGATTGAGTCTGGCTATCAAAGACTTGGCATAGCACAGGTGTGGAAGTTTGGCACAGGAAATTTGCCACCCTTGGCAGAGGATGCTGGTGATCATGAAGAACCAGACATGTACATCTTGATCCTCTGCTGTGAGAGGGAAACAGGCAAAAATAACTGGAGCAGTTACAGAGAAAAATGTTAACAAGAAAAAAGAGGTAGAAATGTTTAGAGGAAAAGCATATGCCTGGTGGCAAGATTTCTAAAATGCTAATTCTTAGAAAGACATACTATAACTAATGAATGGGAAATTATTAAAAAATATTTTAATTCAGTGGCAGTCTGTAGAAATGCAGGGCAAAATTAGTCCAGCATAAGTGTAATCTGTTAACTGTACTCATGAAAAAATGTATGTGTATTAGGTAACCAAATTAATGTGTGGCAACGTGTTGTTTTCCTGGTAGACCATTTAGAAGAAATTAATTTCCTTGAAATCATCATTTGACATGTATTTACAATAAAGCCTTGCTATTCATGTTACTCTGTCAAATGTAAATGTCCTGAGACTTTTAGGAAGGTATCACCATATTGACAGGATAATAATTTGCTATGAACTACATATTAAATGAATCACTTTGCAGATGTATCACTGAAGGACATGACAGTCCAGCAATGCCTGTATTTAATTAACAAGGCTGTTGTCTGTTGATCATACTGTTTCTACATCTGCTTAAAAAAGTCCTGGATCTGCTCACGTGCTTCTTAGAGGAGTACCAAACTGCACCCACTGCTCTGCAAGAATTCAGTGTTTTGAGGCGAAACAGCATTCAGATGGTGAAGTTTGATTTTTAAGTGAAATGAAAAATACTCCTAATTATTGATTAAAAAATGATGTGGGGATGCTTGAAGATGGTTTTCCAGTGCCTGGCTGACTGTGTTACTGTGCATTTTGCTCTGGGCAGTTCATGGCTATGCAGCTGTGGCCCTGAGCTTTTCTCTGGGGCTGAAACTGCCTCCAGCATCCTCCTCCCAGGGCTGGTGTGTCACTCAGGGCCTTTCTCCAAGGCTCCTTTGCAAATCCAGGCACTGATGGGTGCTGCCCAAAGCAGGCAGATGTTTTGGAGGAACTTTTCTCTGACCTATGCCTTTTCTTCCCCCATGCAGCTGAAGGTGGCCAGAGCAGTGGACAGTTCCAGGGGAGACCTTCTGAAGTTTGGTCACAGTGGCAGAGCCAACACCACAACCAGCAGAGCGGTGACCAGCACTCACACCCACAGCCCAACCAGACCGAGGTGTTCCAGGTGAGGAGTGCTCAGAGAGCCCAGAGTCCCTATGATGACCCCTCAGTTCTGAGTTAGAGCCATGGCCATTGAGGATCAGGGTGCAGCAGGGTCTGGAGCAGTTCTCTGCTGCAGCATGCTGCCACAGGCCTGCACTGCTCTCCTTAGCTACTGAGGTGGTTTGGGTTTCTGCCACACAACAGCATCTTTGCTGATGTAGAATGCTATTTTCCCATCTCTTTTCACCTTATAGTTAGGGCTTTCATCTTTTGCAGAGAACCCATGAAGTATTCCCAAGTGGAGTGTTTTTCTTATCCTGGTGCTGGCCTCTGACATCTCAAGTTCCATTAGATATTAATGTCATTCTCTTTGACAGTTCAAGCAGGAAACGAGTCTGATACAGCATAGAAGATAGTGGACAATCATTTTTTTAAGGTTAAACACAGTCAGATATCAGATAGGTGGTAAACAATCATCTTCAACTACCTAATTAATTCTGAGTTTTGACTACAGATAGCAAAGTCCTACTGTAGAGTGGGACTTCATAAGTTGACTAATAACATATCTGTCCTTATATAACTGGTTTTTAAATTAGAGGAAGAAGACAGTTTAGAAGGAAGCAATGCAGATAAATGCAGGAAAGATAGTTCAAGCCCCAAGCAAGATTTAGAAGTGAGGCACCTCCTTGTCTTTTGGAAAGTAAATTCACCTGCAAGACTGGGCTGGTGTGCAGCTGCTCACAAGAATGCTGCAGAGAGCTGTGAGCATGGGAATATTGCTGTGTGGATGAACCATTGCTTTCACACAAGATCAAACAGCAGCACTTCATCTGGAATAACTGCCTGTCTGCGTGCTCTTAGCCCACAGCCCAGGCAGCTTGGTCTGTTGCATCTCTTCGTGCTAGCAAAGGTTAATTGTTATCCAAGAGGATATTCAGGGTAATTCCAGTGGAGCTGATGGCAGCATGGTTTGGTGGCCAGCAGAGATATGGGGCTCCAAGCAGTGTCTTGCTTGTTTCTTAACAAAATTCTCATGAAGTTAGTGGAGAGGAGGACCGTGGGATTAAAGGAGAGCTGGGCTCATCTGCAGAGCTCTTGGAGGTGAGCAAGCTTTTGGAGGGAATTAGGATAATAGCTGGATGGGATGAAAAACTTGGATGAGTTTAAAGGCCTCCAAGAAGTTGCTTGGATTGTGCCCAAAGTCACCCCTGAGTTAGCTGGGTTTAAGGAGACAGGCGGACTCAAGAGGAGACCTTGCTGGATCTGTGCCTGAGGAGACTTTGTCACAGAGGCCCCAGCAGCAGAAATGCATTCAGAGATGGAAATGTAGACAGGAGAGGGCAGCTACAGTTTCCCTTTGGCTGGGAAAGAATGTGGGAAAACAGCAAATAAGTCCAAGTTTGGATCAGAAAATGAAGACTGACCCTGGTAGCTCAGATACTGCCAGTTGTGTTCTCACCACATTGACAAGGATACTGTGAAGATTTCAGATGGATTTTAGTCAGTCTTTATTTTGGAGGAACTACCCAGTATGCAGCAGCTCTCAGTTCTTTCACAGAGCAGATCCTGTGATCTTTTTTTTTTTTTTTTTTTGTTTTATTGTGAGGATAATGAGCCATCCCTGGCAAGCTTGGGTTTGTGGTAAGAGCTTATTATTGTAAGAACTAACAGGAAAAGCAAGCGTAAACTCTGGTTTTCCCAGCAAGGAATATCTTTTCCCTGTGGCTTCAGTCTCCAGCTGAGAGGAAAGGTTGAGTGTTTTTTGAAGTCTCCTGCAGAGACCTCACTTGGCTCAAGACACATGAGAGCAATCACCACAAAATCCCATTTCTCCTGAGAAGTTCCTGCTATTTCCTCTGCCTCTATACATTCATGAAGGCTGCTTGGGCACCTTGTTAGCTGGGGTGGATGTCCAGTCTTGAGTGTTCCACAGAGCAGTGCTGGGTGAGGAGCCCAAACCCATCCTGACACAGCTGGAGCTCCAGATGTTGTATACACCCCGTGCAGTGAAACCAGAGTTTGCTTCTCTCCACATGTAGCTCCCATTCCAAGGGGAGCTGTTTCAGTCTGGGAGGAGTAGGAGGCAGCTCAAGTGTATTTTATTTCAGAGGAGCAAGCCAAAACTTCTGCCCTGCTTAAGTCCCACCTCTTGTTCAGAAGCACTCCAGCAAAATATAAGTAGCACATAAATCTTAGTCCAGCCCTCTGCACAGGTCTGGTTTTCACCTTATTTATCTAAACTTGGCCTTTCTTGGTTTTACACGGAGAAGATGAACAGGAAGCAGTTTGTGTCTGGATGATGTGTTGGCAAGTGAGGCTTCACTCTGATTTTTCATTATTGTGCAGGACATGCTGCCGATGCCGGGAGATCCAACACAGGGCACTGGCAATTACAACATTGAAGATTTTGCTGACCTGGGCATGTTTCCACCTTTTTCTGAGTAGCTTGCGAAGCAGAAATGGAAGTTCTTCATCTCCAAGGCCATTTCAGTGTAATTTTGGCGCTGCTTTTTCTGTGTTGCATTTCTGTAAAAGCTACTAACCCAGAAGACACATTTCTCACATTTCAGATAGTGGTGTGGGGCTTGCTCTCTCCTCCTTGGGGTGTGTCAGTGCCAACAGAGGAGCTCCAGCACTTGCTGGTGTTCAATGACAGCTCCGTTGGGTTTTTTTTAATTTCATTTTCATCTACCTCAGAGATAAACATTTTGCTTGTTTTTAAAGAAAAATCTCTGAGTCTCAAATATTTGAATGTGAATGATGCATAATATTTCCTTTGAAAGGTAATTTTTCAATAGATAACAAAGTAACAAAGACTAACAGAGAAAAGGTAAGGTCATGTCTAGTGCCTACCGCTCAATTTCAATGCCTTGCTTTAAGATTAAGTTTCTGAAAGCAGACACAGTATTCTGTTTTCTTTGATTCTTGTAGGTTTTAGGTCACTTTAAATGTTGAGATTAAGCAACATAATGTAGGCCTCTCTCACCAGAAGATTCAGCTCTGCCTTTTCTAACTTAAACTTGAATGTGTGTACATTTTGGTACTTTATGTATATCTTGTGCTGTATGAAGTGATTTCCTGTACTGGTTTCTTTTGCCTTTACAAAGGGTCCATTCTGGAGTGTACTGAAAAGGTTGATGATGTATGTGAAGGATTTGAATATTGTGGGAGTCTCCATCACTTCACATAGGTGTTCTTACTTTTAATTCAGGTGGTTCTCTATTCAGAACAAACATTTACTTACATAAGCTATTAGTCTGGTTTTGCACTGAATTGAGGCCTATAACCTTGTACATTTCTCACTGGCTGCTTTAATTATTATTGTTCTTGCTTTCCCAAAAATATTGCCTCTTAAAAAATGACTGTAAACACATCGAGATTGCATTTTCTATATTAGCTGCATTTCCTTTCTGTGAAGTACTTTTTTATACTGTGAAACCTCACATTTTAACAGTGCAAGGTGGTGGCCCGTTACTAAGAAATCATTCAAGCTCATTTGCTGCAAGCAGTGAGATGGTTTTGTAGTGTATAATTTTTTAGAGTGGGTTGGTAATAGTTATTGATTGGGCTATTGTCCACTGCATACACAGTGATAACTTGAATTTTTGCTTGGATTCCCAAGCAAATGCTTCTGTTAAACCCTGTTAACCCTGTTCCATTAAATATGGGATTTTCAGCTTACCAAGTTTGTTGAGGACTCTTGACTGCTCTGAATGCCGTGTGCTTTTCCAGAGAGGTAAGTTAATCACCTTCCTCTTGGGCGAGTCACCTGCCATGTGTCTTCATCAGAGATGTGGTAGGAATCTTTTTGTTCAGTATTTCATGTGCATGATGAGTTACAGAGGTTGCATTGTAAGGATTTTATCCTGGTCTTTTCTTCTGGGTTGGGAGGAGAAAGAATCACTCACCAAGCCCCAAGTTCCTGCATGCAGGTTGTTCGTAACCTTTGAGGTTGGGTGTTGGTAGGCAGCCTCTTCAGAGGAGGAAGGGGCAGCTTCCCCCAGCTTTTGGACATTCAGGGGCCATCACAGACCTTGAAAGACATAGCCCCTATCCAGAAGATCTCAGTATATGCAGCAATTCTTGAACTTCTTGAACTTCACAGGATTAACTCTGCCCTCTCACAGCCCCTGTTGAATTCTGGGGTGTCTCTGAGTCGGGACACAGAGCACATCAGCACAGTCCATATTTTTGGGATAACATCCTGGAGAGCAGGCAGGCCCTGCCCCACAGCCCCCCTGGCCATGCAGTTTTCAAGTGAGCGTGGCCCAGCTGGGACATGGCTGGCACAGATGGGGCTGTGCCCATTGACACTGTCCCAGCCTTCTCCCAGGGCAGCATGTCATGTTCAGTAGCCAGGAAGAGTCCTTACCATTCCTTTCATTAAACCTGGGACCAATCTCTTACCCTATGTGCAAGTGGGGCTAGGGAGTCTTTTTTTAGGACAGTTTTGTATATCTCTAGATGAGGTACTGGAGAGGCCTCAGATCTCCTGGTCTGCACTTGCCTCACCAAATCACACTGAGAACAAGCAAAAATCTTCCTGTCTCTTCTCCCCCAGAGATGAGGAAAATGCCATCTTAGGTGAGCAAGCCATGTGCTTACGCACTGTTCTTTTAAATACATGGATGTTAATTCTCTTGGAGCCATCTCCCTTTCCCCTCATGCTGCTCAAATAAATGACTGCTCATGGAATTAGAGAGGCAAAGCTCTGCTGCCTCAGAGTAAAGTTCACTGGTGTTTCTAAGAGGTGCCTGGATGCTGCACCAGTGCGTGAGGTGCTCAGTGGCTGTGCAGGGTTCTGAAACTAGCTGCTTACAAGGGAGGGAGCAGTAGCTGAGCAGTTTGTGTCTCTGCACAGAAGATGCTTGACATGATAAATGTCAGTTCTTCTGAAATTTTTATAAATTTTTCCATAAAATGAATAATGAATTCAGTGAAAAAGTGCTGTTCCTTTGTTTTATTTTAGCCAACAGACTGCTTGAAGTATATTTATAGTTTATTTTACTTCCTGAATTCAGTTTTAAAATAGGGTTTTAAAAGTAATTTTCTTTCTCTTGACATCAGCAATGATAACTTCCTCAGTGTGTCGTGGGTTTTATACTACTGGAAAAGGCTTCCCGTGTACAGATTTTGGTTGTGCAGTTCAGAGTGCACTGTTAGAAGAAATTTAAGCATCTCTCTTTTTCTTGTTGTTTTTTTGAAGTCAGTACACCTGAGGGATCAGAGCATGGACAGCTTCTCACCTTGTGGACTCCTCCTGCCTTTCTGGTTGGGAAAGGTGATGTCTGCTCTGTTAGGGGCAGTGTGGATGGTGCCCACGTTGGTTTGGGTTTTCCCTGGCAATTCTTGGCATTTCCACCCTTGTCCTGCTCCTCTGCCATTCCTGGCCATCCCATCTCCCCTCAGCCCGGGTGGGAGGTGTTGGGCTGCCATTCCCGAGCCAGCAAGGAGGGAGCAATTAATTAAGGAGGGAGTTTGGCAACTTTGTACTTGGAGCAAGCAGACAGATGCTGGTGAGGCTTTGCCAGTGCTGCCCTGGCCCCGCTGTGCCCATGCCTGCTGCTCCCAAAAAACCACCCCAGGTCTTGTGGCTGACAGAGCTGTGTTGCCTTGGCTGTGCTGTATCTTGTGTTTGGTTACTAAAGGAACTTATCCTATAGCTGCAGTTATAAGGTGCATTGGGAATGCCAGTGTTTTTATTACGTGCTGTCAGTGTAGCTTTGTTGGCACTTCAGCTTGTAATTTCCAGAATTTCATAGGTGGTGGATTTCTAATTTCTTTTGTGTGTGTGTGTTTTTTTTTTTTTAATAAGCTGGAAATAAAGCTGTGATTTCTGATTGAATTGTTGCAAACACAGTGTATCTTGAAACTGAATCCTTTGGTTTTTAAACTAATAGAGCAAGAAACTGGAAATAGTGATGATCTGGGTGAGTTATTTCAAGGAGCAGACATGGAGACTGAGACAGTTTTAGATACTAAAATATTTATATTCATTTATTCAGTCAAACAATCTAAGACTCCATCACATTACTTGTACAAATGCTACTGGCAGTACCTACAGTGATGCTTTAACCAGATAGTTCCATTTGTAGCTTTGTTGCCTTTTCTTTTCTTTTGAAGTACAGTATGAAACTGTAAATACTTCTTGCAGAACTGCCTTTTTAACTCTTAATTACTTTTGGCACAGTGTTAAATAGTGTTGGATTTACCCAATTGCTACGACATATATTTTTATACATAGGTGTACTCTTTCTTCGAGAATAATACAGCCATTTTGTCATTAATGCCTTATTGGTGTCATACTGCTGTTGCTCTTCGTTTGCAAGGTATCGAGTGGACTAATTTCTAGTTCAGATATTTTCACTTTTCCTGGCAGTGCTCAAGTTTGGCTTCAGGTGATTTTTGCCAGAGCCCCATTTTTCACAGTTGTTAACTGTGAGAAGAAGAGAATGTGGGCTTGGGCTTGTTGCTGTTAATGGAGCAAAAAAAAGGTGATGGCATCTAATTGTCTTTAAAAGGTCAGTCTTTTCCTACTTTAAACCAGAGTGCATTTCATGAAACTGATGATTGTGGGCACTGATTACTTTGTGTAGATTAATGGTCTTTTAAAAAGAAAGGGAAAGAAAAAAAAGGAAACAACTCCAAAAATGGGCTTCTGTCATTGTTAGGCACTTGGTTACGTATCTGTTTAAACTCTTCATATTGATGTGAAATTGTGCTGTGGATAAAGTGTATTTTGTACTTCTGAATGTTCTATATTTATGACTAACAAGTACAGAATCAGTTGTGTGTATGTATAACTAATAATTGCCTTTTTAAATTTCATTAAAATAAAAATGTCATGAGCTGTTGTTAATTCCTGTCTTTCTGTAAATAAGTAAAATATGCTGTTGGGAATTCTCCAGTAAGAAATAACCCTGAATTATGAGAATTATATCTGTGCTAAAAATCAGAATATGAGGCATTGATCTTTGTCTTTGAAATCTCCTCCAGTGCTGTGTGGTTGGGGACAGGATGTTCCCCTTTTATCTGTCTTGTAAAGGCTGTCCAGAGGGAGCGGGAGAGCAATGACAGTTTGAGAGCTCAACTTTTAGAAGTGTTCCAGAAAATCATTAATTAACAGCCTGTTCTACTGATGATGCTGAGGTGTGTGAACTGGTGTCTGTATTGTAGAGGGTTTCATTAGAACACAATTGGTTTAGAGCTAAATAACGGTCTGGGGCAGTGTTTATTCACTCCCTGGGGTGGTATCACAGTGGTTTCCTTGTCTACCTTTTGGTCTCATTGTTCAAAGTTAAAAATACTTGCATCCTTGCCACAGACGTGCTGGTGACCTTTTCAGATTGCCTATGTAAGGCACATTTCCCTTTCACTGCGGGTCTTCATTGCATTTATATTGCTATTTCTTTATCGACTTTGTGAGCAGGATTTGCCTTGTAAATGCAAAAAGCTGGTGACTGTGCCATGGCAGGAGCTGAGGACACTACTCCAGGGCCTGCATTCCTGGCAGGGTAGGTGGTGTTTCCACAGCTCATACTCCATTTTTCAGGCTCTGTCTGTGGAGAACAAGCATGGGCTGTGCTGGGACCTGGCCAGGAGCTGGGGCACTGGGATGGGATTAATCAGATGCAGCCACCAGCCCCCCTGCTCTGCTGAGCTCACTGTGTGCTCATCCCAGAGACACAGGTTGGTCAGGGGAAATGGGCCGTTCCTGCTGTTCTGCTGTGAAAATAGGGGTTTCAATGAAGTGCTGTTCTTCTGGCATTTGCTCAGGTGCTGGTGAGCATCTCTGATGAACGGGCATGTGCCAGACCTTGAGCCCCTTTTGCTTTCATCCTGGCAGCTCTTTTCTGCTTTTCTGGTGTATTTTAATAGTCTTGTAGTTGCTTTTGAAGAACATTATCCCAACAGAAAGGCACACACAGAATGGCTGTTGCACCCATGCCAAGCAGGGTACAGTGTAGTCGGGCTGTTTTAAGGTCCCTCCTAGCACTCCTTTCACGTGGGTCATCGTTAGCTGTGCTCTCATGTGCTAAATCAAGTGTACTTCTGGGCAGCGTGGTGACAGCTGGGTGTGGGAGTGCTGGGAGATACTGCCTGTGGTGTGGAATCTGGGTTTGGAGATGCTGGATGTGGAATGGAGCCACGTGTTTGGTCACTGATGGTCTCAGCAGGACACTGTGGTGGAAATCCATCCAGGCTGACATTCAGGGAGAAAATGCAGCTAAGGCTCACTGTGTCACTACACCATCTCTATTGGGTGTCACTAATGAATCATAACAACAGGTTGAGTCTTTATTATGATGATATAAATACATTTTTCTTTATTTTTCCATGGGAGCTATTTCTTAGCCACATCTCTATCAAAATACCATCATGGTTCAGGAAGTATTGCTCATTTGATTTTCCCAGTTTCTCTCCAAGTTGTTTATAACAGGGACAGGTGCAGGATGAATTCTTCCATTCTTTTTTGCCAAGTTTCAGCATATTCCTGGTTGAAAATACTCAACAGCATCTTTCTTCAAATTTCGTGGTCTGTCCCACATAAAATGAAATGGAATCACTTGAGCTGTATTAATGGATTTGGGATCATATCCAGGGGTTGCTAGGGCATCTTTTCATTAGCTCTGGAAAAAATTATCTTCTAATTATAGACTGGCACTAAAATACTAATATACAAAATGTGCCATTTGGGACCCAGTTGAAAAAAATGTCACTGCTAGGCTCACCCTGGACAATGCAGCAGTGCAGAAGTGCATTGCCATGGCTTTTGCAGACAAAAGTGGAAGGGCTGTACACACACCACTGTAATGACAACTGTGCAAACAGAGCCTGGGGACAGAAGACAGTCCCAGCTGCAGCTTTGGAGCTTTCCCCAGTGCACACACCCCTTGTTAGAGATCACCCAACACTTTGGTGTCCTGCTGCCTTTTAAAAATAGCAAGTACCTCTTTTCAGTTAGGAAAGTAAGGTTTTTAATACTTGGAGTGTTTTTAAAACAAGAAGTAGTGCAAGGTTGAACTACTTTGGTGCACTCTGTCATCCCAAACATGTTTTGGGTGGCTCTCAGGGCCTCCCTTCAGTCTCTGCCCATCCCTGGCTGTGCTGTGGCTGATGACCCTTCCCTTGGAGCTCACTGCAGTTCTGTGTGTGGCCCTGATGGGAAGCGGCTTCACTCTACAAAACAAAATCACAGGATAGTTATTTAACATGTAGCACTGGAATTACTGGTCTGGTGGACCCATTGCCACTGAGGACCAAGGATTTTGAAGACCTGAGTTGCTGTTTGCTATGTTGTCTGAGGCATCCAATTTGCTAAATGAACACACAAGATAAGACACTGCCCTGGCACTTGGAAACACAACCCACTGCCTTCACTGCAGTGCATGTAGTAGGGGGCAAAGGTGGATAATAATACTTCCCACTCAGTGAAAGAGTTTGTCCAGTGAAATTGTCTCAGAAGCAGCCCTCCTCTCCCTTCATGTCATTTTGACACCTCCTGGATGTGACGGACCAGGGATACCAAAGCCTGACTCACAGAGGGATTGTAAATGATGTGGGATACCTTCCTTCATGTAAATCACTCTCAAACAAATGTTACATTCTTTTTGGTTCACATAATTTGGAACAAAAGTCATCAGGAGGCAACACTGTACAGTGCTCCTGCTGCTGAATTAAATGATATTTCATTTCAAAATGGGACTGTTAATGGATGTGTCCCATCCTTCTGTTACCTGCTGCTCCCTTCTCTAGCCACCAAGAGAGCGCAGAGTACTCTGAAAATTTAGAGCAGGTTGAGGTAATTCAGGCTGGTCCCTGGATGTGAGAGACAGCACGAGTCAGCTTGCTGCAGCATACTGTGCTCTGGGAAGTGGGAGTGACGTGGAGCTCACCTGCATAAGAGGTACCTGGAAACACCAGCTTAGACCTCCCCACATTTCCCCTTGGCACAGCCTCCAGAGGATGTGACATCTCCAGGATGTGACTGCTCAGCCCAGCAGAGCTCCTGCATAGCTCCTGTTCCAAAATGGAAAAAATTACACTATAGTGGAAGAAAGTCTGGTTTGGGCAGTGATTTTGTGCAGTGTCAAGGAGTCATGGCCTCTTCAATACCAGGCCCATGTGTCATCATGGTTGTCTTGTGCAGTCAGGAAAAGTTCCTGCCTGATGATTTATTTGGTGACGTAGGAAGGGATCTTTGTCATTGTACCCATGAAGCTCAAACACTGAATGTTTACATCCATTCTGATATGGCATGGAACACTGCCAAGCCCTCTGACTGACCAATGTTTGGATTTTCATCTATAAAACCCTGAAAGTAGATGGTTGCAATTTTGTGAAAAATTTGCAGAATCAATACTTAGGTAACTTGAAGTGCTTATCTTTGCATTTGTCTATTTAAAAATTGCATTTGGTGGGGTTGAAGGAAAAAAGTATTCATTGAAATTTGTGAAATTCCTATGAAAAGTTTTAATTATTGAGAAACTATAAAGCATTGTGCACTTCCTTTAAGCCATATTGATGCCCCCAGTGCACAGAGATGCTTAATCTAGTGGAGTTCTGAATTGGAGTTTATTTAGATTCTTCACATATTTTTTGTGACCTCTGTTACTTAAGGTCGGAGACCTCAGCAGGGAGTCAATGGAAGTTGTCACTTTAATCATTTTAGTTCTGAAAGTTCATCAAAATTATGTGAATTGACCTAAATTTTCAGATCCTGCTGTGGGAGTGGGGTTCTGCACTAACCTGCCAAGGCTGACCTGGATATATCAGCTGGTAATGAAATACTGGAGCAAACCCACTGAAGCAAGTGTCAATTATGTCAATAAGGCTACTAAAAGGCAAAAGTCTTAATTCAGTGAAAGGTAACTTTGATATTTGTAGATCACTATAGATACACAACACTTCATTGCAGAACTGTCAAGCTCAGGCAACAGATTTCCTTTGACAGGTTTGTAAAATCCCCATTTTGTCCCTTGCACCACCATGAAGGGTCAGTGAAGGGTGGGTGGATTTTTGTACGAATGTTGATAAGGTGTCAAGGCAATTTTACAAGACTCTTTTTAACACGAGCCAAGACTCCAGCATTGAAAAAGAGAACTTTATTAGCAGGAGTGGGAATGTCAGATAACAGATTCCTGTTTTCCTCTTGGTTTTGTGCTTGTTCTCCCATAAGGAGCATGTTTCACAGCCATTTAAAACACTGGAGCTGAGCTTCCAGCAACAAGTCCATTAATAGCTTTGACTTCCAGGAGGTTCTAAAATTGGGTTAAAGATACCCTGAAGGCACAAATTTCTTTGCTGTTTAAGTCTAACATCCAGAAGAGAAAATGTTTCTCTCAAAAAAGAAAAGCAAAAAAAAAGCTTCTAGTTAATTCAGTTGTTTTTCTGAGAAACTAAATGCTGTTTTTCAGATTGTTGATTCCCTGTCACCTATGAAATTGACGTAAAAATGGTACTTTTCTCAGCTGTGCCCAGAAATGCTACTGAAATGGTTTGCAGCTTCCTCTGTTTCCTCACCAGACTGGGAGCTGGGCAGTGCAGGAGGAGAAGCTCTGATTGCTGAACCCCAGGTCACAGCAGGGCTTTGCAGCCACAGCCATGATGTGCAGGAGGTGCAGTGTGGACATCTTCTGTCAGTTGTGGGAAAAGGCTGCCAAAGGTCCTGCTGTCTCCATGCTTGGCTGCACAGAGCCTTGGCTGAGCAGGTCTCAAGCTGGGAGAGCTCTGCTTTCCCAGGAGGTCCATGTGGTGCTGTACCTTCAGGGTTCTGGGATCCAGTGGGGTCCGCTCCAGCCCTCAGCACAGCCACAGTGTCAGACAAGCACAAAGTGCCTGATGTGGTCGCTGACCGTGAGCCAGTTAAAAGGTCTCTGTGGCCTCCTCAGCCAGGCAGAGCTGCCCCAGAACTGAACATCCACGGCCACAAGACTGGGGCTGAGACCACCTCCTCACCCACGGACTCATCCTTTCCCCATTTCCTGAGAAAGTGCTCTGTACCACACCACCTCTCAGATGTTCTGCTGCTGAGCTGTTCTCACACCCATCCTTCTTTGAAAAGCAGACCAGTTCTCTTCTACAGTGACTCAAGTTGTTGACAAAAGTCCCCTGAGGTTGCTGACAAAAGCCCAGACAGAGTCTATTGGCATAGCCAGTCCCTGAATTCTGCAAGCAACTTTTTATTACAGGCCCTGAGACACTGAGAAAGGAGAGACCATCTTGATGTAGCACAATAGCTGTTGCCTGATTTGGTTGTTTTGCTGGAGAATTTCCTATATCCCATCAGATAAAACCCTTTTTAACAGCAGGCAAACACAAACACAGCAGCTACCAGACGTGATCAGTGGGAGAAGTAAATAAGGATCTTTAATGGGTAAGATCACAATTTAGCTACCAGCTAAAATGTTTTCCTATAGGATGAATTCCATGATCATCACCCAGAACTATGGATTGGTGTCCATGCAGTTTGTAGGACAAATGTTACAGCTGCTCTGTAACCTTGATGGTGTGACAAGAGGATCCTGGATTGAAGGAACCTAAGTAGGAAGGCTGTAAGTTCAGTGGTGTCACAGTGTAGGCCCTAGTTCAATATCACTGAACTATCAATTATATAAATTTAGGTTTTACTTGGTTTTTAACCACCTGAGCTAGAACTAGAGCCAGTCATTCCATGGTACTTAAAATCCCATTGTTGTGCAAGCTCCTGTTCAGATGTAATATTTGATAGGCTCATCAGCTGTTTGGAAATTGATGATTTTTAGCCATTAATATTCCTGAACTAAAAGTTAGCACTGCTGCTTGTTGGCTTTTTCACTTCACTAAGGATCTGCAGAGCTCTGGGGGTCTCTCCAAGAAGGTTTTGCTCATTGCTGGGAAGAGGGACAAGCTGTTGCAGAGTGCTCATGGATGATCTCAGTTTGGATCAGGACGCCTGCACAGAATCATGTCAGATGCATCATTTCTGATCCAGGGACTGCCTAAGCCAAACCTACCAGAGGTGAGGATGGAGAAGCATCTCCAATCCATCCCTCCACAGTCTTTATTTGGGTGTTTCTGACTCTGGGTACCACATCAGGGCTCTGATCCTCTCCCACCCCAGGACTAACACGTGGATCTTCAGCATCACGCTGTGATGAGGGGGTGTCATTTTGGGACACTGACATACACAGGGGTTAAATAACTCTGTGCACCAAACCAAACTGGTGACCCAAAATGACAACGTGGGAGTTCCTGACTGCTAGGTCCATGCTCATTCCACTAGACCACACTGCCTCCTGAGAAAATATGTTTTAATGGTATCTGGCCAGCTGTGTAAACATGTCAAGAGACAACCATGTAAAACTGAACTGCTCCCATTAGGCAAGTTGTAGTCTATTTTATTTGTAAGCACAAATCCTAAATCCCTCCTCTAGGATGTTATTTTCACAAACAAAAAGTAAGGAAATGAAAAACAAAAGCATCAGAGAAAATGTTGATGTTTGGGGCTATGGGTGACATGGCCAGTTCATTTCCCCTGGAACAGTGAGCTTCTTCCTCTCAACCAGATGCTGCTTTCCAGCCTGGTTCCTGATTTGAGAGCTGTTTTTGGGGACAGATGGGCTGGTGCCCATATGGCAGGTAGGAGCAGCACCTCTTTTCACCTTATGAGATTTCCTCAGCTGATGATCACCCACCCCTGCTTAAAAATATATTTCTGTAGGAATCAAAGCTATCAGTTAATGAGTCTGAGCACCCTCAATGCTCAGTGTTGTGTTTTCTCATTCTGCCTGTATTATGACAAGATAAAACTTTGCTTGGTGTAGGACACAGCCAGCCACCCAACAAGCAATCTTTATTCTTTTATTAAAATGCCTCTTTTCTGTCTCTGCATTGCAGGGTGCAGAAGAACAAGGGATGTATTTAACACTAATGTGACCCATCCTCCCAAACACAGTTGTAGCAGCATCTAATACAATGAATTTTTGCTGGGTTTTGTTATAAAAAACAGAGGATTGGTTGCCATTTACTCCCACTGAGGATAAAAAGCAGCGGATTGGGGTAAGTAAAGTGCCTCAGAACTTGAGTGAGCTGATTCCTCTGACAAAATGTTTCAGTTTGTAGTAGGACTCATGTCTTTAAAGGAAAACCTCTGCTGTACTCACTCCCTTATTCACTGTTAAGGGCCCTTCTCTTGGCTGTGTAGGTGGCACCAGCATCTCAGGACTCAAACGCTTCCCTTTGCTCCAGCATGTGGGCACAGCTGCACCAAAACATAGTGACATTTCTCACTTTACACAGTTTAGTTCTGGTTCTTGTGTTAATGCAGTTGCTAAGTGACAGCATTTCCCTGATCCCACTGCCCCACACTCCTCTCTACAGCACCAGAATGCCTTCGCCACAGGAGCAGACTCTGGCTCTCAGCTTTGCTCTTAACATATGTATCACGTTGTTTCTGCAGTGTTTATCAGTAGTACTTTCTCTGTTCCTCTCCAGCAGTTACATGTAGAGCCAGGTTCCCCAGAGATGTGGACCCATGCAGGGCTGGAGATCCAATACTGTTCCTCTGCTGCTGACTGTGCGGTGACAATAGGAAAGAGAAACATTCCCCTGCTGTGTCACCTGCAGCAAACTTGTCTGACAATCTTCAAGGTCCACAGAGGTTTTCTGGGGCTGGAGTCTGAATGACAGCAGTAAGTAATGAGCCAAGCACTGCAAAAAGCACAGCTCAGCTCAGGCTGGGGCTCTGAGCATTGATAGGGAATTATTTTATTCTTTGTTCAAGGGGATCGTGTTGGAGCCTGCAATCCCTACTCATGCTATCATGTTGGGCAGTGGAGAATAGAAATCAAAAGACACTCTCTGTCACAGTGAAAGGAATCACAGATGATTCAGAAATTCCAGGTGTTCTAATGAAGCAGGAATGCCTGGTACAGGCAGGAAGAAAGTTTGAGTGTTGGATGTTAAAGAAAACGCCCAGGTTGGCAATGCTGAGAGCGGATATTTCTCACAGAGCAAATCATGGGTAGGGAGTTCTCATGACTTATTTCTTATCTGGGTTTCCTGCTGGGACCATTGCTTCCACGATTTCCCCCTTCTTCCTTGCCCTTCCCTTTCTCATCCCCAGCCCTCTCTGGTCTGGATTTCTCTCCAGGGGGTGACCCCACCCAATGGGTGAGAAAATGCCTCTGTGGGTGTGTTGAGTGTGGTACCTGCCCCACTTACAAAGACTGGGAGCTGACAGCTGTTACTGTTGACCTCGTTTTAGAGAGACAAGACACACTCTTTTCATGGAGCAAAAGAAGCTACAGGTTTATTTCACACATCTTACATAGAGTTCCACAAACATGTCGTGTCTATCCCCAGTGGGTCAGTAATAATTATTGACTGTCCAGCTGAGATTTGTATGTGCGGGGAAGAGTTTGCTGTGGGATACTGTTTTAATTCTTCTACTTGATGATTGGCAATAGTTGACACAGGTACAGAAAACAGTCTTGATCTGTAGCATTCTTTCTCAGGGAAACAAGCTGGTTTCCATCATTGCAGGGTTCTATTCTAAGAAAAGGCTGGTAGCTTTCTTACGGCTATGTCCGGTTAAGCCAGAATTCAGTCTGTGAGGCTTCTTACAGACCTGCTGTTAGCCACCTGCTGTTAGTGATAGCAGTGATGTGGATTAACTCTTATATGGCCTCAGTGCACCAGCAGAGATGTTCTGCTCCCCCGGTGGGCAGCTCTGGGTCTCTCCCACACTCAGGAATGAGGGTGAGCTGTGCACAGGAGCAGAGCCCCGCACGGAGCTGGGGAGTCCTGCCAGGCTCACGAGGAGATGCTTCACCAGCCCTGTCCTGAGCAGGCAGCTGTTGGCAGCTGTGTGAGGCTGCAGGTGGGTTTCTCAGACCAGACTTTCTCACATTGGTCTCCTCCACTCTCCCTGATGCTGAGGCTGGAGGAAGGGATACCTTGAAGCTGTCCGAGGTGATGGACTGGCTCTGAATTCTGCTGACAAGGACTGTGGTGGAGGAGTTTTGTAGAGGCCTCAGCTCAGGCAGGATTTTAGCAGGTGTTGAGGTCTCCCTGAGGCCAGTTTCCAGCAGGATGAAAGCAGCCTTTCAGCATTACCGGTGATGACATTGGATGAGAAAACATTTTTCTTTAGACAGTAGTTTCTTCAAAGCAAGATGTGAAAAGAAAAAAGTCCTTCTCAAACTAGAATTTGCTTCCTAGTGCAGAGCACCAAAACTAATGAAAGCCAGGTGCCTTGGCCTGTCCCAGGCATGGGAAAGGGAGGAAAAATCAACCTCAGAAGCCTGAAAATTTACAGTTACAGGAACCTGCTCTGGCATCCAGCATCTCCCAAGCAATAGAAAAGCCCAGGAAGGACATTTTGTTTGTGGCACCAAAACATGATGTGTACAGGCAGTGGATGGGACTGGAGCTGCTGCTACAAAATAAAACAGCTTCTGGGGCTGAACTGCTTCCAGGATTTACCAGAAGGGGAAGAAGGGTGATGAAGGCTGCTTCAGGGCACTCAGGTGCACTAAGCAAAGCCCCAGTGAGCCCAGAGCCTGGCCTAAAGGCCAGCTGTTGCAAAAGTCATGTAGGTGTTCCAAGTCCTTCCTGGATGGGGATAGCAATTAGGAGCTGGGCTGTGACAAGCTGTGTTACACAACCATCAAACCAGTTTGGCCACCCATTGGCCCCCGGTTTCATGTTGTGGTGTCTGTGTAAGGCAGCACTGGGCTGGCTACACTCCTGTGGTGTGTTCATCCTGTCTTTCTGCATCATCATTTTGCAGGAACAATGTTAGGAATTGAATGCTTGCTGATGGAATTACATGAGCATGGCAGAAACAAGTCTAAGACACGTTCCAATGGGCCAAGGTCAGCATAAAAATGTGTGCACATACAGGAATATATATCTAAACTAGGTGTGTGTGCATGTATAAATGCGTACACATATGTCTGTGTGTATATGGCAGTTTTTGTTTGTTCTTGAGCTCCACTCAAGATGGAAAATACCTAAAAGGGCTACAAATAATTGCTCTGATGGGCAAGAGATGAAAATGCCCCCTTTTCCTGGGCTCCCACAGCCATCCTAGCTCTGCCAAAGACAATGGCAGGAAGCCAAGGGGAAAGAAAGAGATCAGGGGGAGCAGAACCAGGCTAGGCATCCTCTGTTTCACACTGGAAGTATGGAAACTTAGAGTCTAAAGTCTTTTTTCATGAACCTTTCATCTGGACCAAAAGTGCTTGTACAAGCCTTGCTCTCTAGCTGTGCCCTTGAGCTTACTTACAGGACTGTGGATTTTATCCAATCCTGCTGATTTTTCTGGGTGGAGATGAAACACTGATTTCCTTTCAGGAAAGCTCATCTCTTCCTGGGAATGGTTAAATAGTGCTGACTGCACGTATACCTCCTGGGAAGAATAAGGGAGGAACAAACCCAGCCAGTTCCAGGTTTTTCAAGTGGTGCAGACATTGGAGAATAATCTTTACTAATGAGAGACTGATAAGCACTTTGTAACAGTTTATGAATTAAGATGCATATACTTGACTGATCCCAAGGTCAGGTATTTCTGTCCTGGTGTCCTAGTCCAGTCCAGAGAAGGATGCCAAATCCAGGCAGTCCCAGATATGTGTGTGCAGGATCTGGCTCACACTGTCACTGCCTGCGGGATGGATCAGTGCAGGCAGCGCTTGGTTTGGGGAGAGCCTCTGCACATTCCTCTGTATATCCCACTGCACATCCCTCTGTCCATCTGTGTATCCCTCTGCCTGTCCCAGCCAACTCCTCACTGCACCGTCCCGGGCTCAGCTGCCAGGTTTTGATTAATGATTGATCCAACACCACGCAGGTCATCCAGTTCCTGCTGACTCCTGATGGCACAGAGTCCAGCAGACACATGTGTGTTATTAACATTGCAAGTCCAGCAGAGCAAACAGCTCTTCATCATATATGCTTTCGCCAAGATATTATAGCACAGTTTCCACTTCCTGGCAATTAACTTTGTCTTCACCATTCAAGAATAAGAAGCACTCTGTTCCAGATAGGAAGGTCTGCACAGTTTAGAAGCTTCTTATTCCAAGCTGAAAACCCCAGAAAATTACTTTGATGAAACAATTTTCCTGTCATTTAAACACAAGAGGAAAAAGCATGAAAGGTGGTGTTGCTCAGCTGACTGGGCACAGGGTTGAGTTTGAGATGACCTGGGTACAGCCCTTGGCTGTGCTGTGAGCCTGCATACTGTGACCCTGAGTGAAGGTCCTTGTCTCTCTCCCAGCCCTGGTGTTTGTCTCACATTGTTACCTATGGGAATTACTAAATGTGGTGGAGTTAAGAGTAGAAGCATCCATCAAATGAGGAGCTATTGGGGAGGAAAAGGAGGCCTGAAGGTGGCTGCATTTCCTTCAGCTTTGCTGCTGTCCTTTCAGGTACTCAGTAGCATCCTCCAGGTTGGGGATGGGTACATTGGGCTTAGACTAGGCTGGACAGGTTCCACAGATCCCTGGGATGTGGATCCCAGGGTGGTCCTGACTATAAAGGAAAAGCCAAGCCCTTAACTGCAGGTCTGTTGATAGGGCAGGTCTGGTTTATTCATGTAGGTGAGTCCAACTGCAAAGGCTTTGCAGCCAGGACTGTTTTCAATCTGGTGGCTGTGCCCAGAATAACAGGAGCAGGATGTCAGTGGGAGCCTCCAGAGCCACTGCAGTACAAATACTGATCAGTCCCTAACAGATAATGTTTCCTGTCTCCAGCTTTTAAGAGAGCCTCATGGGCCAAGGGACTGGAAATCTTCCTCTCTGTTACTGGTTGCGGTCTCCAGTTCAGGCAGGTATAACAGGGAAGTGCCTGTTTGCTGCTCCGTCAGCTCTGGATGTTCTCCAGATGCCACTGGGGAGACCTGGTGGCTCCTGAGAAAGAAAATATGCTCACAAAGGCTCACTGGAGTGATTACTAGCTGTCCCACACCTTGGGAATCCAGTACTATCTGTGGCTCTGCCCTGATGAAACTAGTACTGGCTGGATAACAGCCAGGCTGGGCCAAATGGCCAGGCAGAGCACGACAAGGGAGCCAGGAGGAAGGAAATGAAGTCAGCCTGTGATCCACACCAGATGCACACTCACATGAGCTTATTACCCCTGACCACTACCCTGACGTGCTGCCCTCGTCTGCAGCTACAGCTGCTGGGGGAGCTGCCACACTTGGCATGGACCCAGCCCGTTCCCAGAGGTCTGTTTTGGGCAGGGCAGCCCCTTCCCCGGGGCCCTGTGTGGAGCAGTGGTTTTTACATGGGTTACACACACCTATCCCTGCATAGCCAGCCACAGCACAGTGCAGGAGCATGGTGCTCCATAGGGACTGGTGTAATCCTGCCCAGCCTTGTGTGGGGCTGATGGATGGCCAAGGCTGAAAATGTTGGGTGGGTAGTGATCACAGTATTTGCATTGTTTATCAGTCCACGAAAATCATGGGGTTTAAAGGATATATCCATGGAGTACAACCAGCAAGTAGTTGCTTAAGACAGCCTGGTGCTGGAACAGGCAAATCATGGCCTCAGGACAAACTGAGAAGAAGATCCTGTTCCCAGTAGGTCTGCTGGCAGCATCCCTGAGTGTCCTGAACTCCTGCAGGACAGAGATGACTGTGGTTCCAATGCTGGGGGCTGTGGCTGAGGGGGGAGGAGATGAGCTTGGAGAGGCAGCTCCTTGGACAGGAGCTTCTGACACCAAGAGATGAGGTGAAAGAGTAGGAGGCTGGCCTTTTTGTGACTCAGTAGCACTTTCTCTAAGTTATTTGTTCAAAGAAGTAGCAGTTGGAGGGAGAGGGAGCAGAGCAGATACAGCTGTGGGGTAGGAGGCCAAAGGAGAAACAGGCAGGACAAGGGAAGACCACTGCTAGGAGACAACGTTCAGCCAAGCCAGCTGCTCATATTGTGTTTTGGGGTTTCTTAATTAGTTTTTACACTAACAGACAAGTTGATTTTTTTGGATGTTTCTCTAGAACTGAGTCATTTCCTGGGGTGGGGGGTGGGAAGAAAGTAGCTTTTTTCTCGAAGTTTTAAAGCAGAATTTTAGCGTTTGGATTAAGGATTCTTTCTTTGTTTGGTTATTCTCTTTCTTTCACTGAAACAGTTACATTTAAAAAGTATGGAAACAAAAGCCAGTGGCTGACAACCCCTAAACTTGTGCCAGAGTTGCTCTTTGCTCAGATTGTCCATACCAGGTAGCCTAAAGCAGTGTACAGGGTGAGACTGGCCAAGGCAGCCCAGCTCCAGACTATCTTGTCATTGTATTCGCCCGCAGAGGTTGATGCTTTTTCCAGCTCCTGCACATCACTGGTATTGGTGCCTGTCTGCTCCTCAGCACAGTGACCTTTCTTCTGGTTTACACATCAAAATAGACTGTTTTAGCAGCAGTTTCCAGTTCAGTGTGAGCCACATGCCTTTGAACTATAGTGGACCTAGGGCAAAGCTGCCTAGAGCCGCCAGAGTTTATGTGTTGACCTAGGGAAGCCTAGTGTGAAACAGTGGTGAGTCTGGATCTTTTTTTGGCCAGAAAGTTGTAAATACAATGCGTTAGTTAAATCTTAAATGGACATCTGCTATCAAGCTTATTTGATAGAGTTTAGAGCCTAATTAAAATGTAAGAGGTAAAGGGGCTACCAGCCTCAGAGAGCATGCACTGACAACTAAGGGCTTTTGAAAATAAACAGGAGTTAACCACGTTGAAGGAGAAGTCACATGATCCAAGAAGCTCCAAGCACCAACTTCACTCTGTTCTGTCCTGCCTGTAGACTGGGGACAGGGAAAACACTGGCCAAGGTGAAATGAACAGCAAAAACTTCCATTGACATCAGTGGGTCCTGGACTCCTGGAGTTCTTTGTTTGTTCGGTAAACATGTCCTGTAGTACTCGGTTTCTGGAATGCTGTATGTGTAGTCTCTCGATGGAGAAAGAAGCAAACAGACCCTTTCAGAGTTATTGCCTGTACATCACACAGCTGGCTGCAGTTGCTCTTGGTTGAGCATTGGCGTAATTAAGCTGGAAATCAGAGTTACTACAGTTACCTCAGATGCAGAGAGGTTTATCTCACTTCACTGTTTAGTTGGTTATCCTCCCTAAATCGTGTGCAATGAAGCCAGAAGTAGGAGAAAACTTTTTAAAGGTGTGCTCATTGAATACAGCAGGAAACTGCAGAAGATATGTTGTGACCATGCACCAACCTGATCCAATTCTACTCTCAGTTTCTCGTGTCATTCTTTCATGATGGCAATGCTTGCTAGGACCTTTAGCACCACATGATGTGCAGTAACATCTGGAATTACAGACTAGCCTGGAGCACTGACCCTTGGAAGTCGACAGGCACATGTCAACAGCAGGCAATTGTAAAATACAGTCTGGCCCTTGAAAACAGCTTGATTTCTTATCCTCAAAGGATTGTATTAACCCATTCTTATCTAAACTGATGAGAAGCAGTGATTTAATGTTCTAAAACAAAAGGAAGCTAGAGAATACTGATGACTAATTTCCTCCAAACAACGTCATGTGGGTCATCTTTCTTGTGGTTGTTTTGCTGAGTAGCCTTTAGGTAGATATTAATATATCAACTATTATTTTCCACTGTGAATTGTGGTTTTCTGCCCAGCAGCAAGTCCAGTTTCCAAAGTAATTGGGAAGCCAACTCCTTTCTAACGACGCAAAAGATGAACTCTGTTTCCTGCAACTTTAATGTCTCTAATGTTAGTGGTTGAGTAATAGCCGGACACAACAGTGTCTTCTGTAAGGAAATATGCCAGGAGTTGCTGCTTAGAAGTGAATAAAACTTTTTTTTTCTTTTTTTTTTAAAGTGTTTTGAATTATTTGAAGCTGCCAAAACAGGCCTTCTCAATCAAAGCTTATCCTTCACAACAACAGGATGTATTGCTCTATTTAAGCAAGTAATAATATTGGTTTTAGTCACTGGACATGCATCGCTTCCTGTTGGGAGGGTTGCACAGAAAACTAATTTATTGTGTATCAGATCACTAATTTATTGTGTATTTAGAGAATTTATATACAGAGTTGTTTTATAATACCATCTGTGTGTAAGAAAATATATCTTTGCAATAAGCTGGTGTGATCTGTCTCTTGGCTGTACAACATAAAACAAAATGAAGGTAAGTAACTTCTGAAGGACTGTGTTGCTCTGTTAGCATTAGCAAAACCATGAGATTTGGGGTCTCAGTGCTTCTGATTTAGAGTCATAAAAATTAAGTCACGAACTGCTCATTCTGGTTGTACAAGACCTTTCACCTAAAAACTCCCAGTTGCTTGAAAGGCAATTACTGGGAGCAATGGCAAAATTTTGCCCAAGGACTTCATTGCCCCCTGCTAATGATCTGCTGGGATTCTGCATCTCCCAGAACATAAGCATAGCAGAGTAATTCTGATGTCTGTCATTGCTCCCTTACTTATATTAACAGTGTATTTCATGGCTAACTTCCCATCTTGCAGAGTTGGTTTCTCCATGTTGGGCTGTACTAATGAACTGAGAACAGATTCTGAGCTCTCAGTCTTCCAGAGAAAAAAGCCCAAACGGCTGAATTTAATGGAGTTGGTCTGCTTTGACCTGGCATAAGGAGGATCCTAGTCTGCCTTCGGGTAAATGCCCTGGGGCTTTTCTTCCAGCCAGGCAAGGCTCTGACACTGTCCTCAAAACTATTAACATTTCAATCATCTTTGGGTTTCTGCAGTACAGTTCCTGTCAGGGTGCTGAAGCAGGGACTGACAGCAGCCCCCGTGCCCCGACCTGAGAGCTGTAACGAGATCCCAGCATTTCTCTGACAGTGGAAGACAGGCTGGATTTCTGCCCTGCACAGTCAGTGGGATTCTGGGGAAGGAAATGCATATCAAAGCTGGTGACAACTTTTCCGTGTGCATACATAAATCAAGGTTTTGCTGTGCTTTTAAAGAATTATTTTTTTTAATCTATCTGTATGTCAGTGGAGGATTTTCAATCAGAAAACTATCAACATCTGCAGATCCAGGCTTTCCTACATCATCTGAAGTCAGACTGAACAGCTGTCAGCCCAGCCAATTGTTTTACCATTTTCCTGCTGGGCTATCTGCTGCTGGGAAGAGGAAGGGGGTGTTGAGCCCCCATCTAACCCCAAGGGCCTTTACCTTGTCAGTGTAAATCGGGATCCTCCTTTCACTGCAGTGGAGTTAGAAATAAAATCCTGATCAGAACGGACCACGCTGTCCCCAGTGCCAACAGCCAAGGGGAAACTGGGTCACACTAAAGAGTGTGCAGATGGGGAAAAAAGAGGATCCAGGGAACCTTGTCATTGAACTTTACCTTTATCCTCCGGACACATGAATTGTGGTCCCTGAACACTTCAGCTCAAGCTGTGTTTAGCTCCTTTATCACTTTATCCCTTTTCCATCCTGTTTGTTCCTTTGGCCAGTTCTTTCACTGCGGTTAATTGACCTGGTTTCACTGATTTCTGTGAAGACTGGCCAAGCCTCCCAAGCTGGAGAAGTGGGTCACTGTCCATCATGTACACTGAGGCTTCAGCAGGAGGTTACCTCAACTCTCTCTTAACAGAAGAGGCTTTTTTGCTGACATGTGAAGCTGCATTTTCACCCCAGTTTCACCAGACTTCGGATTGGTTTCTGAAGGAGGAACACCTGAGAGGTGCTGTGAGAAAAAGGAGGGTCTGGTGACTTAACATCTGTGTGAATCATGCTTATATTGGTTCAGATAAATTTAACTTGGGACTTAACTCTGTTTGAGAAACTTCAGACAGAAAAAAACCAACAGATTGTAATTCCCCAATGAGGGGTTTATTGCCAAATGGATGCTCTGCATCAATTGTTACAAGAAACAAATGTATCCAAGAGGGAGAAGTAATCCTTCTGTTAGAAACTACTGCAAACAGCATTGCAACTGTTGCCATTGCTGTTGAAATTTGAACTCTGAGAGTGGAATTCCATACCTCAAAAAATCGCATTTTGGCCCGAAGTGGGAGGCAGAAAGCTTTCTTTTAAAAAAACCAAAAATTACAGAAGCCAAAGGATCTACCCATTAAACACTCTTTCTTTTTAGATCAGACTACAGTTATGCTTATACTAGTATTTACTAAACTAACTGTTCAGTTCTAAAAGAATAGAGTCCAGGAAAACAGGAAAGTTACTTAGCTGGATATAGACAATTTTATTCATGTCAATGAAAGTATTGAACTGTTTCAAGTTAAGCACCAGATTAAGTACTTAATCAGAGCTAAAATTCATCCAATTAATGTAAGAAAAAAAAAATCCCATTTCAGTGCAACTAAAGCACTGCATTGTAGCTGTTTCCCTTTAGAAATACAGTTATTGCAGTTTGTGAACACAGACACCTCCCTGGCTGAATCACCAAAATGCCTGGAAATGAACAACAGCATTCAGGTAGTGATATTTGCTGTAAAACGAAGGAACCTGACTTCACCCAAATACTCCATTATGCTAGTGTAATGCTACTCCCTGGAGTACAGTTCCAAGTGCTTTTCTTAGTATAGTGTGAATGACTCAGACAAAAGGGTTTTTTCCTCTGTTCTCCCTGAGTGACCAATGTGCAGGAAGAGGGAAACACTGCGTTTCACAAGGGAAGTTTTCCTGTATCTAACTGAACTTGTCAGATATTCCTCCTCTGCTTTCCAGCTCTACAATACTTGTCCTGTCAGCCAAGAATGGCCTCGGTTAAGACTGAAAAGAGATGGTGCAGTTGGACCAGGAGATATACAGAGCAATGAGGCAGTCTTGGACCACCTCCTGACGGTGCCTTTACTGCAGAAAGCACTTCAGAGCCAACACGAGGCTGGTCTAGGATGCAGCTCTGTCATTAATGAAATCACCGAAAGCCTTGCTGATGTGAATCAGGCTGTGGGAAGGAAGGGTCATCTCTTGATAATCACTGCACAAAGATCTGTCACCCTGGTCACAGCTCTGGAAGGTTGTGAGGCATCATCTCTTATGGGATTTGTGGAATTCAGTCTTTATTGCCTGCTGACAGACATGAGCAGCACCAAACTCCCTTTTAATACTGGACAAAGTGAAAGGAGTGAGATATTTGGATTCCTGCGGTCTCGGGAGAATAAGGAACGTGTGTTTAGCTATTAGGATGGTGCTCATCAAATTGTGACTGTCACAGAACTGTTCTAATTACACCATCAATCCATACAGGATTAATATATGGAAGCCCAGGCAGGGAAACATATGCTTTGGGGGTTTTATCTTGAGCACAAGCCTCTAATCTTTCCTCAGGAAATTACCATGTATTTTATCAGTACTGTGGTGTTAATTTTTAAAACCAAAAGGAGCTGACCATCTACCATTTTTTCTTTCTTATAAATGTAGTTGTTATTACCTCATTAACTATTTAGCATCCTGGCAGGTTCTTGCAATGAGCTGAGCTTGGCAGAACCACCAGGGTTGTAACCCTGAAGGAAAATGTTATAGCTCTCCATATCTGAACGTTTTGTTTAGCTGAGATTTAAAAGCAGCAGTAACAGAACTGTAATAAGATGAATTTGGCAAGAAGATACAAAATAACTATTAAGCTGGTTTACATCTGTTTCCTTTTTCATTCATTTTTCCTTCTTTAATTACATACTTAACATCGATCTTCTATCACAGTAGCTTGGATTATTCTCTTTTTGGGTCTAGCCTCCACGTCACTGTCACTGGATTTCATTACAGCTGCTTCACCAGTAAGTAATGAGTCTCTTTGTACTTACATACCAGGACTCCTGCAATCAAAGTGATTAGCGGCACATCTCTTTAAACACCCCTGCCAGACAAAGGTGTGAAGAACAACGAGGCTTGTTCTGTATTGCCAGCACTCACATGTGTTCATGTCTGATAATCACACTGATAAAACAGTGTGAGACTTTGGAAGATGGGGGAAAAGAATCTGTGGAAAACTTTATACATGTCAGGAAAAACTATCTTTTGAGTAAGGACATATGCCCTGAAGTACCCCATATATATCAGTAGATGTTGCATCATAGGTTCAGCAAAAAAAAAGGGAAAACAGCTATTTTTTCATCAGATGGTAAATAGCTTTTATTGTTTGTTTTTTATTTTCAGGTACTGTGAGTCAAAAAGAAAATAAATATTTGTTCTCTTTGGAAAAATGTGAGATTTGCTCCTGCCTGTCATGTTTCAAAGCTCAGGAGCAGATGCTGGCTCATGGGATATGGGTTGGGCTAAGGCTGGCACTTTGCCCCACAGCAGTTGCCCACCTATGGCAGCATAAGAGGCTCTCAGGGAAACCTTCTCAGTCATCCTGGCTGGCCAACAGCCATGGCAGCATTTGTCCTCTGTAGACAAGAAGGGGTCTGAAAATAAGATTATTAAGTACTTCCTAAAAAGGCTGGGCTGACCTGACCAAGGCTCTGTGCTCATCGCTGTGTTTGTTTGCAGTTCTTTAGGTGCTGAGTGTGTTGACTGCGTTAGAAGTGGGTAACTGCAACCTGATAAGGACAACTGTCATGGTCTCTGTGTTGGTAGGAATAATCAATTGCAAAGAAATGGAGTAAAGAGCCAACAGAGCAACCAGGAGTTAGCTGAAAAGGTATGGGAGAGAGAGAACTGCAGGCTCAATGGGAACTAGCAGTGTCATGCAGCTCTTACTTAAAAAAGAATAAAAAAGGAGAAATTGTAGCCAAAATATCAGTGGATCAGTGAAAGTGCAGTCTACAAGCTATGAGCTCATCCTACTATTCTGCTCACTATGAGTAAGGCCACAGTTGGGTACCATATCCAGGCTGCAGCATTTGAGAATAGTTGTGGGTCAGCTTGAGAAACAGAAGTAGGAAAAAGTAGAAGGAACTGCAATTATCTGAAGAAATTACAGAATAGAGGCGATGATAAAAATGTAAATAACTGCAGTAAAGAGGAAAAGGTTGATTATAGGAAAAGTAGTGATGGGCTTCTGTGCTTGGATGTAATTGTAGTGCTTTTTTAGACCTTAGGGAGCAAACATAAAAGACTTCTCTAGAAAATTTCCCCTAGACTATGAACATCAGGGTCTGACCTTTTGGAAACCACAGTGACTACAAGGTAATATGGAGGAATTGAGTTTGCCCACAAAATGATTCTGAGACAGCACAGAGGACTCTCAGCTCACTGTCTCCTCTTCTTCTGTTCTCAGAATTTGTCCTTGAGCTAAAAGGAAAAATATTTGGTTTTAAGTAATGGTAATAGTCATAGGTAGTTGGTGAGGACTGAAGCCAGAATGTGTCATTTCTGCTGCCTCCTACCACTCTTTTCACAGAGAGAAGCATCTTTGCTCATCCGTTTCTAACCCTGCTTCTTCCACTGACTCCATGTGCCCAATCCACTCAGCCAGTGCTGCATATGGAGTATACACTGGTTTACTGCAGCAGTTTGGGTAACTTCACCTCTTCCCTCCAGATTCGTTGTGACAGGGCATTTGTTCAAAGTTTTCCCTATTTGCTTTCAGAACATCACAGTGGAGAATTGCAGATGAGTGCTACAAAATGGAAGATCACGCTCGGGACAGGCAGCTTGATGCTGTACTGTTGTTGCCATAGGAGGCAAAAAGTGCCACCAGTGTCTAGTGACTGGTAAAGTAATGCCCAGCAGCACCACCAGAGAGGGAATATACTCCACAGTTCAGTTTTCTGCTTCCTCATGCACTGATAAAAGCATGCTAACAGAACAGGCTTTATCAGGGAGAACAGGGGAGATAAGAGTTTAAAGAGAAGGAAGGGAGGAGTAGGTAATGCTTGACAGTTGGGCTGTCTGGTTTTCAAATGCATGTTTCAGGTGAAAACATGTGACCTGCTTTTCAAATCTCTCAGGGAGTCAAGGGAAGGTCTCAGACTAATGATGGTCTTGGTTTGTATGATTTCAGAAAACCAAGTTTAAGTGATGTTGAAAAGAAACAAAATCGATAGATCTCCACAGATTTTAAATAATCACCATTGGCCCTTCTATGCTTGTGCTTTTAAAAATTAAATTCAAGCTGATTAACATAGGTTTATTCCAGCTGAAAAATGTGGTTCAGACTTTGGATGTGAAGATTGACATGCAGTTGGAAGAGTCCACATGCTTCAAGAAAATACTGCTGATTTCTGACACACAGGAGCATGCAGAAGCCAAAATACGTTTTTCTATTTTAATTACATGGCCACTCATGAATGGGAGCCTGAACTCCATCTCCACTGACCTTGAAAATGCCTTGGAGGTTTATGATGAAATGAAGCATATGTTTTCTGATGATTTCTGGAAAGTGGGAAAAAAACAGTCAATCTAGTTTTAATTTTTCCAAGGAACAGTGTTATACACCATCAGAGCTCCCACATAATTGCAGGAGAATTTGGCAGTTTTCCACTTCAGTTCCTATAACATACATGGGATTTGGCAGTTGTTTGCAAATGCTCAGATCAGGATTTCATACATGACAGCCTCAGCCCTGAATAACTGGACACGGTTAAACCATGTGAACAGTCATTCTGGCCCTTGCTGATAATTTAGATCATCTTAATAGATGAATTATTGTAGAGAATGAAATGTATGTCTATGCCTCAGTGACATTAATGAGTTTGTAGTGCTGTGGGTCTGGCCACAGTGATATAGAGATCTGCCTCTGTCCAGATTTTGTTGAGCAGTAATGCCTCAATGCCCAGCTTCAGATATGAATGAAGGCACTACTGACAGGTACATGTAGAGGTCCTGAGGAGCCTTTGGAGTGCACTTTCTACACCCACTCTGAATGTGCAGGTGGGAGTGGAGTGTGGATCAGCTGCTCCCTGAAGGTCACCACGACAGCTGGAGCCCAGCTGGAAGGGCTGGGTGAGCATTCTGGATGTATCAGCAAACTAAAATTCTCACCATGACATAGGCTGGAAAAATGGTGGACAAGGACAAGCATGCAAAGAGAAAAACATTTCTGTGAAAGTGCTCAGTGGGAGCTAATTTGTCTTTCACCCCAAATATTAGGTGATTGCAAGGTAAGTGGATAAAGTGGGTTTGATGTGGTTTCCTACCATTAGTGTTCCTTTCCCCCCCCCTGCTCTCAGTTTTCTATTGTCTTTTCTTCTCTCTCATGAACTGTCTTCCCATCTATGTCTTACTGTTTTTCACACTTCTCTTTCCTAAGGCTTTCACTATGCAGATTTATAACCCCTTTCATTTCCCATGATACTGCTTATATACAGAGGGTGAAAATCAGCCTTTTCCTGTCAGGTTATGTGGCCACCTCCCTGCCACTCCTGAATGACTCCAGACTGCTATTCCCTTGAGGACTAAACTAGATTGGGATTTATTAAACCCTTAGCCTCCTGTTTGAATGATATATGGCCTCAGGCAGTAGGTACTAAGGTGAATGCATACTGTTTCTTTGTAAAGGCACAGTAAACCATTACAGAGTGCATTGCCCCAGGCATTCCTAAACTATCTTGTCCTGTGTCAGCAAGATGCCTTAAAGAACTCTCTGTAGAGCTTTCATTGCTCCATTCTCCCTCTGCTCCCACCCTGTGCATTTCAATACAGTATGGAAAGGATTTCATCCTTAATTGAAATTCCTTTCATCAGCCTAGATATAGCTTGAACAAAGATACTGACATGAAAAAGCATTCAAGAACATATCTTTAAAATGTCAATTTGCCAGTGACAGGCATAAAGTGCAGTCACTGCAAATCAAGACTCTAAACCCCCATTGTATATTAGCACATAGCTGCCACTTCACCCTCCCCCCGCCATCCCTCCCATAAGTTTTGATGCTTGTACATCTTTGTTTTCCTTTCCACATTCTTCTCATACTGTATTCACAGCAAATCTGAGGATAGCTGAGTCTTGACTAAAACCCTGCAGACCTAGAAGAAAGCTGTTTTAAACCCTGAAGAGTGTCATTTATCTTAGATTCGTATTTCTGAAGAAACTGATCATTCAAGCTCCATGAATTTTCTATTTTTCCTTTTTTTATTCATTCTGGTAAAGTAATTGATACATTTCCATATAGACCTATAAGTTTAATGCTACATGGGTTTATGTGGCAGAAAATTGCTGCAGTTTTGCTCAGCTGCCGAAAGAGAAATAAGTAATCCAAGTTCTTTCTGCTGGCACAATGTAGGGAAGGATACACCCAGCAGAAAAAACATAAGTATGGGCCATCTACCGAAGGCTGTATTTAGTGTGCTTAACCTGAGTGATTAATTTAGGTGTTATATCTTCAAGTTTTGACTATACAGAGACCAGAGCCTGGAGAAAAGGTGGTTCTGGAGAGACCTTATTCTTCTCTACAGCTATCTGACAGGAGGTTGTAGCCAGGTGGGGGGTTGGCCTCTTCTTCCAACTAACAACTGATAAGACTAGAGGAAATGGCCTCAAGTTGTGCCGGGAGAGATTGGATATTAGAAAAATTTCTTCGCTGGGATTGGGTTGTCAAGCACTGGGACACACTGCCCAGGGAAGTGGTTCAGTTACCATCCTTGCAGGCATTTAGAAGATGTGCAGATGTGACATTAAGGGAAATGTTTTAGGGATGGACTTGGCAGTCCTGGGTTAATGGTTGGACTCTGATCTTAAAGGTCTTTTCCAGCCTAAATGACTCTCTGATTCTGTGATCTCACCAGCACCAGAGTGGTATGTCTCTAATAAGTCCTTGATGGCACCCTCTGTTGCCTGTGCATTCTTTTCCAGACACCACCTCCCACTACATTTGGTTCTCTTGTGTTTGGGAGGGTCTTCTTCCATTCCCAAAGCAAACTAATTTTTCTATTTTAAAAACTTCATTCAAGCACACAAGAAACTGCAAAGAACTTGACGAGAACACAGCCATGTATGCTCATAAATAGTGCTTCATTATTTGCCCTGCACCTGAGTTCGGTAGAGTCCAGTGTGATCTCTTGCCTTGTGTTTCAGCTGACAGGGCCATTGCTTGTCAGTGCTGCTACTGCTTTAACATATCCTAGAACAGACCTGGAATACACAGTTACTAAATTACATGAGCAGTAAGAAATAATACTTGCACTCTTCATGCACTGTTTGCCCAGGAAATAAGCAAAAATGCTTTGAGGAGCTTCCGAGTCTGAGTCTGGTGTTTGTAACCAGTCCTGAAGCAGACGTAGTTGCAGGTGTGCAGGTATGAGATGAGTGTTTATCCAGCTGTAACAGCCACACAGTTAGCCAGCAGCAGCAGGAAGTCAGGCATGGTTAACATTTAGGATACATAATCTTCACACAGCTGCTGCCAGGTGTCTTCCTTGGCTTCAGTCTCATTGTCTTCTGGCCTATTCTTTTGTCTATCCAGTGTTAAGGAAAAGGAAGTGTGGTGCAAAGTGCTCGACCCTTGCAACAGGCATGGTGAGGCTACAGGACATGGAAATAATCAAGACATAACCAACTACAGTGTGTCCTGTTTACTGTATTTGCCTTTTTCGTAGCTATTTGAAAATCTTCCCTGCTTACCTGAGGCATCTTTCTAGGTCCATCAAGAATTACTTAAAGGCTGATGGTAAACGTGGTTTGCACAGCCCTATTAGCTCAAGGAGCAAATTCATAACCCTTCCACTTTGATTCAAAGAGGACACTTTAATTCTTTAATTTCAGTACTGCAAACATGACCTAAGGAAGGGTCAGGGTGGCGAATGGAAAATATTGTCATTTTAATTGCCTATTCTTTGGAGTAGCAATCTACTTACAATATAACAGCTTCTGCTGACTGGCTCTGGGCGAGTCATACAGCCTTTGCAAGGGTTCTGAGAAATGTTAGTTTCAATTGGTGCTGATGCCCAGATTCCAGCTCTTATCTTAGTTTCAGTGTGTGTGCAGGGAGAGGGACACATAGCAGCAACACTAGGCAGGCTCTTCGCAGCTCTCCTCAGCCAAATCACTTCTCAGGGTGTATTCAGGGTTTTCTCAAGGTTGTATCAGCCTTCCCACAGATTATCAATAGTGTCTCTTGTAACAGCTGAGGTGGAGCTTGAGGGCGTTTGTCATCCTCAAGGAATTTCACAGGGTCCCTCATTTATCTATTCTGTGTTTTCCTATCACAGTCTGTGGAGTAGGAGTCCCTTTCATCATTTCCTGACCCATACACGGGTGCCTTGGCTGTCTCTGCCACCCAAAGGAACCCAGCATCAAGTAGGTGGGACACAATTTATTACCCTGCCTGATCTCTGGACCCTGTCACACTCCCAGGGGGACATGCCTGGGACATGTATAATTAGCTGGGTATTCTCTGTCCTTCAGAGGAACAGTCTGTCCATGCCAGAGGCCACAAGTTCAAACTGGATGGAGATAACACATTTCTCCCTTTCATTTTCTCTCTTAACAGTCAGCATAGACACAATTATTGCTGGCTGATTTTAGCATTTCTAAAATTCCCATTGTTAGCAAAACTAAAGACTGCTGTTGATGGGGGCTGAGCTAATTTTTGACGTTCCAGTTCCAAAGGCAAAGGAGTATCACATATGACCAACTTTTTGTACACCGGTTTTGAACTGAGTTTTCTTAGAGTTGGCAAGTGTTACCCAACAAACATGTAAAGGAAGGGCATCTCAGGTTTGCAACTCATGAAATGACCCCAGTTCCTGAGGTTTTGAAACTTTGTTCCTCCTAGGTAGGGTAATGGCCAAACCCTAGGAGAGCAACACAAAGGGGTGAACATGCTCACCATGTCTCAAGTCAGGACACTGGTTGGAAGCGTAAGAATTGCAGGATAAGTGCAGTCGCACAGGTGTAATTTTCCTTGTATTTTCACTTGGGATATGTGACTTCTTTTTTCAGTAAGCATGCAATGCTGGTTAATTAAGGGATGTAGTTATACCCTGTGTTACCAACAGAATGTTACACACAACCGTCATTTGCCCACAGTCTTTGCGATCTGCTCTGAGGGTCGAAGCATGTGTTAGACATGCAGTACCACTTATCCATGGGGTCTGCCATATGCACTAAGCAATTTGCTAACTTATTAGATGAATTTTTTGGGATACGGATCACTGCCCTGATTTTCTAAGAAAATGAGGCTTCTGCAATTGCACCGTTTTAAGTTTTCCATGTTATCTCTTGAAACTGCCGGCAGATCCAGAGATCCTCTAGAGCTTTTGAGCCTGGGATGCACAGCTCGCTCAACAGCCGGGGAGCGAGGCGCTGGGCACTGCAGAGGAGCAGCTCCATTGGCACTGCCACACAGCTTGGGCGATTTGAGGAGCGATGCTCAGGGCCATGGGGAGCCCCTCACCGAGGGCTGGCCCTACCCCGGGTGTGCCCGCTCAGGGTGGCCCGAGCCGGGCTCCCCTCAAGGACCCTCCGAAGGCGCGAAATGACCCCTGCGCGCGCCGCCCCTCGCCCCCGGCCCCGCCNGGAGGGGGAGCCGGGACATGGCCGCTGCCCGCTCCTGCCTGCGCGCCGCAGCCGGCATGGCCCTGCCTGCGGCCGTGCGCGGCTGAGCCTCGACCTTGCCTTCCCCTTCCCCTTGGACCCTCCTTTATCCTGCTCCTCGTGCTCCTGTTCCTTCTCATCTTCCTCCTGCCGCGGCCGGGCGGGGGGCGGTGGCGCTGCGAGGGCCCCTCGCTGCCGTGCGGGGCGTCCCGGGGCCGGGGCGGAGCGGGCGGAGCCGCGCGTGGTGCGCTGTGTGCGGGAAGGCTCTTCCCTGGACCCTGCATGTTCCCTGCGGGGGGCCGGCTCCGGGGCTGGGACGCCGCACCGAGCCGCGGCATCGGGGAATTTATTTTGTAAATGTGTACGTGTGGCTCATGTGCTGTGAGGGGGTCTAGGGTCGTGTTTTAGAGAGTTGCATTTGCTGTAGCGTTAGTTGTGCGGGGGGTTGAGGGCTGGTTGTAGCCCATTTCGTGGGGTTGTGTTTTTTGGTTTGTATAAGCAGTTTCCAGGCTTTGAAGAGCTGCATTGCTGTTGCTGAACTGTAGTTCTTCCAAGGTTGCCATTGTTTGCGTTCTGGGAGGGCAGCCGGTGGCCTCGCAGGAAGGCGGCAGGTCGCGCCGGAGGAGGGCTCTGGGTCGGTTCCGTGTGACTTCTTTCCAGGAGAGGTTTAGCTTTTCTCCGGCGTCTCTGATGCCAGAACAAGGCCCCAGAATGAACGGTTTCTCTCTGGGCGAGCTGTGCTGGCTGTTCTGCTGCCCGCCCTGCCCCAGCCGCATCGCCGCCAAGCTGGCCTTCCTGCCCCCGGAGCCCACGTACACCGTGCTGCAGCCCGAGCAGCAGCAGGAGCCCGGGGCGGCGGCCGGGGCGGGGGCCCCCCCCGGAGCCGGCACCTGCA
>VXBI01007222.1:710898-749290 GCA_013397375.1 Toxostoma redivivum
GCGCACGGGCGAGGGTGGGCGGCCGGGGGAGGGGTTTGGGGGGGGGGTCCCTTAAAGGGCCCGGCGGTGGCTCCCGCGTCCTGGCTGGTGCTGTGGGACCCGCTCCCGCACCACTCGCACCTCCCAGAGCCCCGCCCAGGCGGCGGCGCTGCGGCCGCAGCCCGGCACAGCCCCGCACCCGCCCCGGCACCTGCGGCGGCGCCGCTCCGCGCCCGTAACCCGGAAGCGCTGCGGCGGCGCGGAGGGGGAGCCGGGACATGGCCGCTGCCCGCTCCTGCCTGCGCGCCGCAGCCGGCATGGCCCTGCCTGCGGCCGTGCGCGGCTGAGCCTCGACCTTGCCTTCCCCTTCCCCTTGGACCCTCCTTTATCCTGCTCCTCGTGCTCCTGTTCCTTCTCATCTTCCTCCTGCCGCGGCCGGGCGGGGGGCGGTGGCGCTGCGAGGGCCCCTCGCTGCCGTGCGGGGCGTCCCGGGGCCGGGGCGGAGCGGGCGGAGCCGCGCGTGGTGCGCTGTGTGCGGGAAGGCTCTTCCCTGGACCCTGCATGTTCCCTGCGGGGGGCCGGCTCCGGGGCTGGGACGCCGCACCGAGCCGCGGCATCGGGGAATTTATTTTGTAAATGTGTACGTGTGGCTCATGTGCTGTGAGGGGGTCTAGGGTCGTGTTTTAGAGAGTTGCATTTGCTGTAGCGTTAGTTGTGCGGGGGGTTGAGGGCTGGTTGTAGCCCATTTCGTGGGGTTGTGTTTTTTGGTTTGTATAAGCAGTTTCCAGGCTTTGAAGAGCTGCATTGCTGTTGCTGAACTGTAGTTCTTCCAAGGTTGCCATTGTTTGCGTTCTGGGAGGGCAGCCGGTGGCCTCGCAGGAAGGCGGCAGGTCGCGCCGGAGGAGGGCTCTGGGTCGGTTCCGTGTGACTTCTTTCCAGGAGAGGTTTAGCTTTTCTCCGGCGTCTCTGATGCCAGAACAAGGCCCCAGAATGAACGGTTTCTCTCTGGGCGAGCTGTGCTGGCTGTTCTGCTGCCCGCCCTGCCCCAGCCGCATCGCCGCCAAGCTGGCCTTCCTGCCCCCGGAGCCCACGTACACCGTGCTGCAGCCCGAGCAGCAGCAGGAGCCCGGGGCGGCGGCCGGGGCGGGCACCCCCACGGGATCGGGCACCTGCAGCCTGCACCTGAGCGAGCGGGCCGACTGGCAGTATTCCCAGCGGGAACTGGATGCCGTGGAAGTGTTCTTCTCCCGCACGGCCCGAGATAACAGGCTGGGCTGCATGTTCGTTCGCTGTGCCCCCACTGGCCGGTACACGCTGCTCTTCTCGCACGGTAATGCTGTGGACCTGGGCCAGATGTGCAGCTTCTACATTGGCCTTGGCTCCCGCATCAACTGCAACGTCTTCTCCTATGACTACTCCGGCTACGGGGTGAGCACCGGCAAGCCCTCTGAGAAAAACCTGTATGCAGACATTGATGCAGCCTGGCAGGCCCTCAGGACAAGGTAAATGGATGCTGGGGACAAGGTATTTCTGTATCTCCCTTTAATCCTAGTAAGTCTGCACGTTTAACCTTGCTGATTGGAAGGGTTTGTAAATGGTTTCAGTTGCTTTGGTGGCCACACCAGATGTTCTGCGAACAGCTAAAGTGTGATTTACTGGATGACTTCATTTGCTAAAATGATGGGCAGACCTTCATCCTTTGGCTTTTTCTAGATTTAGAGGATTATTCAGCTGTAATTTGTGTTAGCCATTTCTTCACCATTGAAAATCTCCATCTTGAGTAGGACATATTGCACTGGTTGCAGTTTGAGCTTGCAGACTGCAATAAACCTGTTGTTTGAGACTTGCCTGCCACTGTCTGACCTTAGAGGTAACCCAGGTGAGCCAAAGCTCTGGCTGAATTTGGCAGTAGCCTTGGCTATGGCTTACCAGGAAACTGCTGGTGTTGCGTGACATGTTTGGGGTTTCGTGCAAGCTCCTGCAACATAGACATCTTTTTCTTTTGGTCTCCAAACCACTGTTATCCAATGTGTATGGTGTGGGCTGGAAGGAAAAAGTGTTGACATCTGGAAGTAGAGCTGGGGTTTTTGCCAGGAAATGCCAAAGTATGTGGCATCCAAAGGGATGGAGCAACAGTGAGAAGGCTCTGGCAAGAGGCAGCATGGTGAGTGGAAACAGTGAGCCCTTGGCTTCTAGAAAACCATTTGCAGAGCTGCTGGCTTTGGCTCCTTGCTACAACTGATGGCTGTCCCTGGGCCTCTTGCTTCTGTCCACAGATACCATGAGCTCCTTTTGCTGTTGCATAAGTGGTTCTTAAAGTATGACCTCACAGAACATGTCCTGAAAGAAAGAGCTTTAAAAAGCTTAAATTGTAGTAGGCCAAGAGAAAAGAGTGATGAACGTTTTTTCTTGGCTCTGGCGTTGCATAGACGAACTTGGCTTGTGTGAAATGCGTATTTAATGTCTATCTTGGGGATACATGCCAGCTTCAGAAATAGTGACAGGAGTTGTTACTAATTTAGATAATTGGCTTTGCAAGAATCCAGGGATTGGTTAGTTGTGGAGTCCAAATGCCTTTTGATATTGCTCTGCCTAAGTCAAGCCAAGAGCAGGGGGAGAAAGGTGTAGGGGGAAGTTACCCTTCCATAGCATTTGTTTCTGTTTGCTTGGTGAGCAAACCAGATTTGGGGCTTGTTTTCCAGGACTTTAAAAAATATTTATTTCCTTGAATATAAATAATATGGTCTTATGTAAAGAAGTTATTTTGATATGCTGTTTGCATAATAAATTATTATTAAGTGCCTTTACAAATACATACAGGTGATGTAAATAAGATTCAAGGGAGGAAACGTGCTATGTCTAAACCAAGCCTAGTTAATGTTTGTCCTTCAGTTGCTGTGTTTTCTCTTTCACTTGATGTTTAGTTGATGATATTGTTTTATTTAAACTTTCTCAAGCCCTGAAAAAGTGCTTTCACATCTGCCTGGAGGTGCTTCTGTGCTGATGGGCATTTATTGTATGGTTAAGTTCCATGTAGGCCCAGAAACAAGGGGTTCCTTCACTTAAGTCTTTTAAGAAACCTGACCCAGTAGGTGATGTCAACACATGCCCAACTTGTTCTGAGAGGATCGGGCTTCTTCACTAAGTATGTAACTGGACAGGTTTGTAGTTTTCCATTAGTGTCCCTTCAGTGGTTTATACAAGATCTAGGCTCCGCTTTCCATCTTAAATTGAGGGGTAGAAATTTCCTAGCTCTTACTTTGCCATGTTTGTTCATCCCACATTTTAGTGTACCTTGAGGGTACAGTTACAGTAGTTAGCATTGGTTACATTTCTAAACTAAAATTCCAATTCAAAAGCCATTGAAATTGGGTGCCCAGGGAAGTGGTGGCATCACCACCCTTGGAATAATTCAATGGCCATGTGAATATGGCATTTGGGGATGTAGTTTAGTGGTGAACATGGTGGTGCTGGGTTAATGGTTGGGCTCAATACTCTTTGAAGTCTTTTCCAATGTTAATAATTTTGTGATTTTATGAATACAGTATTTTAGGTGTCAAGTAAAGAAGTTGGTCACTGTAAAGTGTAAACTTCAATAGAAAGTTAATTCTATTAACAGATGATGGTAACAGGTATGAGCTGAAACCTTAGTCTTTCTGCTGATGAATTCTCCAAGTAACAGTGTGAACTTTACAAGACTGATCATTTGCTAGTCTTCAATCCAGGTGTCTCGCAATTAAGTGAAATATTCTGCAGCAGAAATACAAGTATGCCTCTTGAGGTAAAATGTCATGTTTGAGCATTCCCGCTGCAGCAGTTCCTCGGTAGCTCCAGGAGATTGTGTATGCTTTCATTCTTAATGCAAATTCCTGGCGTTTGGCCTCCAGTCATATGGTAGTGAACTGTAATGCAGAGTTAAAAGTGAAGTCTTAAAATAGAGGTTCACTGTGCCATCAAAAGCATTTAGTCATCTGTGCTAGGTTCTGTGGGAAGCTGTTGCTCTTCTGAATCCACCAGACTTTCCACCTGGCAGCAGAAAGGAATCATTAAAATGTTGGAAGTCTGAGACTCTTTTCCTTTTAAATTGTGCCTCTGAAGTACCACTGATACTTAGCAATCATTAATTTATCAGTGTGTTTTGAAAGTTGCCTTAAGGAAGGTGAGAATTAACCCTGTGCTTGGAAAAGCTGTCAAATTTTAGAAACGATGGTGAGCTGGCAGGGGTTTTCATCATGGCTGCAGATTCTGACTGTATTTTTTCAAGGTCCTGAAACGAGGCTCTTGCTATCACATATACATTTAGGAATCAAACCTTACATAACAAATGATTATAAAACTATCTGAAAACAGTGGATGAAAAAATAAAATCATAAAATTCTTTTATTTAGTTTCAGTTATCAGCCTGTCTTTGCAAAATCAGTCTCAACTATTCTCCATTCTTTTAGTCTTTGTAGAGGAAACATATTTTCCTTAATTTAAAGGAATTTAGTATTTCTTCTCATGAATAAGCTATATCTTAGAAGATAATTTTACTAATTACTAATTTTGAATTCTGTCTTTTAGCCCAGTAAAGATGTTGACATACAATTTTGTTCCCCTAAAATGAATTTTTACAGATTTTTCTTCAGAGGCTGTAATTGTAGCATTGGTTGCTTCATTCCAGTATCAAGTATTGATTAGTGATTAATTTGGTCTTTTATATGTATTTTTTCCGTTTGATTAACAGATTCCATCTGGTATCTCAATGTTTCTCAAAAATAATTTTCTGTCTTACTGCTACAGATGATATTTTTGTGTTTTATTTTAGGTAGGTTGGGCTGATTTTGTTCTGCTTGTTTTGAAATCAGAACCAAATTGTAGAGAATGTGTAGCAGACTGCCTTCTCTCATTGTCCACGTGGTTTTAAGTTACTGCTTTTTGTTCGGATGTGTCTCTTATCCTAATATCTGATTGTCTTAATGCAACATCTGTGCAAAATGACTTGATTGTCCTCCTCTTCCCCCCCTTTCCTGAATCTCCCATGGGAAGGTTGAACTTTCTAACACTTTTACATTAAGACAATGTACAGTACTTAAAAACAGGATGCACATGTAGGGCTTGGGTTCAGTGCTCAAGCACAAAAACCATGGCTGTTTTGTCAATCACATGCTATTTATATTAAAATCAATTTATATGTTCTCTAAAAATTTGGAGAAGGTTGGTAAGTATTTTAAAATCCCAGTCGAAAGAAGGCACTGCTGCCCCACTCCCTCTGATGTGCTTAAGTATCAAAGAGCAGAACCTGTTAGTCCATCTTTTGGATCCTGGAAGGAGGTGAAGAAAATATAATTAATAAATAGTTTAGAAGAGCTGTTCTTGTTGCATTTAACAAGATACAGCTGAATTTGTTTTTCATGGTGTACAATACAAACTATTTTTTAAGCTTTTAGTAAATTATAGATGTTACTGTAATGTTCAAATCCTTAATTCTCAAAAAAGATGCATTTGAAATTTGTTTTTCAATCCATTGGAGAGCATTGGTTCACTTTTAGTTTTCCTTATGCTTCTTGGTCAATACAGTATGATGGAAGGAATTGAATTGTGAAGTGGTGTAGTAAAATCCACTGGCTTTTGATCACTGGATAGCAGATAAAATATTTAAATAGTATTTTGCCAAATTTACTGTTAAAAAAACGCACACCAAACTTTTATTATGCAGGAATTTTATCATTTGTGGTGCTGATTATCAGGACATTATTATGAGGTTATCAGGATTGCTATTTCCTGTGTAGGAGCTGGTGGAGAAGTCTTACATTAAGTAAAATCAGGAAACACACCTAATTGGATTAGGCCAGAGTGATAACTAATCTTCTGAGGTTGTGTCAGTTTAGTTCGTCTCAGTTCTGATGTGATGAAGTGTTTACAGCCTTCCAAGTAAATAATAGCTTCAAGGTTTTTTACCTTTTCTAATCAAAATAGTCAATTTCTACTTCAGTTTTCTTTGCAACAGTATCTTCTTTCACCAGCATCATATTTTGTGCATGATCAAAGCCAAGTTCTCTAGATTGGATGCTTAAAGGTTTTTACCAGAAGTTGCCAACTAAATCCTGACATGACGAAAGGCAGTGCTTGGCAGAGCCACAATTAATAGTCCTGGAGTAATAGGGTTTCTTTTCTTCATGGAGCATCACCTGGTAGATTGTTCAGTCATACCAGCTTTTCCATAATGTTGTTACAATGTCTCCAAAGGATTGTTTAAAGCTACTGTCCTCTAAAACTTAACTTACTCTACCTGCCACAGTAAACACTTCAAGAGAAGCTGCATATAACAGTGAGCAAAAACAGATGCATACACAGTCCTCTGCTGTTGTTGTCTATGCAATGAGCAGAGATTAATTCAGATGATGAGTGTCCCTGGGACAAATACCAACAACTGTTCAAAACAGGTGCTCTGATGCTCAAAGTTATTCAAAATGTTTACTGAGCTTTGGTGTTGTATTACGTCTTTTAGTCACTGAAGTAAAAGTAGTTTTGTTAAATATTTCCCTGCTTCTGTCAGGACTACAAGATCAAAGCTTGTTTAAAAAGAAAAAAAAGAGGAAACTTTTCACTGTCGAGAATGTTTTGCAACTGGTGTTATTTGGAAAGAAAAGAGCCTTTGGCTAGCAGTACATGCTCTCCTGAGTGTGGATAGTCCAGAAAGTCAACTGTCTGAACTGGAGATATTGGTTTAACCTGATGTACAATGGTTGTAAGACCTGATTCTCAACATCATCAGAGCATTGAACATAAAAGATTCCTAGAGGAATGTATTGTTAAACCCTCCATGCTGAAATAACTGTCTGCTTTTTAGCACTAAATGACATGAAGTGCACAGGAAAAGCAGCTTTTTCTCTCTCTTTAGATAGAGAAGTGTCACCTTTTGAGGCTGAGCTGATGGCTGCTCTGCCATGGCTGTTTGACCTGTGCTTGTTGCTGGTAGCTGTTAGATGTGTTCAGTTTGTTCTTGACAGGGGAGTTTGTGCTGGACTGTGTGAACCTCAGTAGCTTTGCTCTGAAGCCAGGGTCAGTCTCCAGTCCATCACAACCTCAAAACCAAAAAACCCTTCCAAAATTCACCCTTTTGCTCTATGTTACTCTGCTACTTAGAAACACTTCCAAAGTGCTGTACTAAGTTTACACTGGTTCATTACTTGTGAGCATAAGTAAAAAGAACAACGACAACAACAAAAAGTAGCGGTGCTGTCCAGGACTGTAGATAGCTGTGGGAATGGATAGGTGGAAACCATTTCAGGGTATGCAAGTGGTTATCTGCCAGCAGCTGGCTTTGTGGGAAAAACTGACAGTCAGCAAATGGATATTTCTGTTTCCATACTGAATGAAGAAAACAAGTCCTTTTCAATTTTCTGGGGTTTTTGGGTCCTGTGATGTTTCCTCATGTGGAGATAGAGTAGTACAAGGGCAGTGCCAAGTATTGGTTCTTTGGAGCCTGATTGCTGAGGTCAGGCTGAATTCCCTATTTCCTTTTAATATGGTGTGCCAATGTGATGATACCAACTTTTCATCTCTGCCCCAAACCCACTTTTTAGTTTCACAATTGTATTCTCTGTTGGTTTTAAGGCTAACAGTCTCAAAATTACACAGCACTAGTAAAGAAAATGAACAAATAACACAGGAGTTTGTTTTTTTTTTTCCAAAGCTGATAATAAATTTAATGAATAACTAAGAATCCTTTCTGCCCTCCTTCACAAATGTAAATCAATTACAAGGCTGCATTGGAAGCAGTTGAAAGGAGTCTTAACAAGGTGCAGATATGTTGTATCTTACATGCTTATGTACATAGTCTGCTTTTGCCAAGTAGCCCCTAAGAACAGAAGAACAGAAATCTTTTTCTGTGGACTAGGATATAGCTTCAGTTGCCACTGAACTTGAGAGGAATTAAAGCCACCTGTGTACAAGATGAAGGGTTCCTTGTGTTTTCCTGAATCTAGGAAAAATCTTTTTACAATTTTTGAATGGCTCCTAAGTGATTAAGAATTGTTTTTTGTCTGACTCCTAAAGCTTGGATTTGTATGGCCTAAAATACAAAACCAAACCAACTGATAGGCAGTATCTCCCTGTGTCTCTTGTGTCAGTTGGTGGTGGATAATTGAGATTGCTGCAGACGAGCACTGGTGAATTGAATAAGCAGTTGCAGTGACCCATTTGCTGCTGCTTCATCTTGACTGCCCTGCTTTCCAGTTTTTAGATGAATGACTGCACTGGTCTTGCATGCTCAGCCTGACATCTGATGATGAAGCTCAATTTCATTCCTGACTAAAACTGAGTGTTTTGTTGGCATTTTTTTTTTCAATGTGTCAGGTTTTGGGAGCAATAGGAAATGTTGGATTGTAAACCCAGGAAATGCTGTATGAACACAGAGGAATAAAGATGCTTTTAACAGAAGGCTAAGAATGTAGAATGGGATGGATGAATAGTACACAGTGTCAGCTTAAGGACAGAGGAGCATCTTTGCATTCTTTATTCCAAGGGCTAATTTGAGAAAAATGGGTTACTGTTATTTGCACATTAAGCTCTGCTGCCCGCAAACAATCACAGAAAGGTGCAGGCATGGGTCAGTTGTATAATGACAGAGTTATACTGGCTATCTGTATCCATATCTTTATATTTTTAACCACTTTGTTAGCTTTGCAGAACAAAGGTTCTCCTGTTAGAATTAAACATTGTGGTTAGATTTGCTGACTATGAGACCAAGTAATGCAAAAGCACAAAATTGGGCTAAACAGCAGGATCTGGCTCAATGCCCACCCACCTTCCCACTCTTGGTTTCATGTCTCCTGATAAACACACACATGTCTTTGGGAAAATCCCTATAATCATAAAATAAATCTGTAACCTCTTAACTTTCAAAAAGGGGAACTCCATGTGGCTTAACGAATGAAGAATGATGTTGATATGGAAGATGAGGTTGTAAGTTAGTATACTTACCTCAAAGTCTAGAGGGAAAATTTTAAATGAGAGGTAATCTCAAAGTATTGCCTCTGGTTTTTATTTTGTATTGCAAATTTGTGAGAAGAACTTCATGTATACTTTTCTGACAGTAATATTATTTATTGGTACAGTCTCTTGAAGTTCTTTTTAGGTGTACCTTCAAGATGAAAATTCTATTTTCAGCTGTTGATTAGGAATTGTTTGTTGCATTAGACAGTTTGGGCTATGTTTTTAGGAAGATTAGTGTTACTGTACCTTATTAAAAAAAGCCTGCCTACATATAGAAATGTTACTTGAAGAACTTTGACTCATGGGAGCCTTATTTATCAGCCAAGACATGCTGCTAAATGAGCTGCATAGCTCAGTGTCTGGCAAGTGACCCTTCTCAAGGCATGCAGTGCCAGCTAGAAGCTCTAAGATATTCTTTTTATTTTTGTCTTTACAGGATGCTTCCACATTTCTTGAGATCCCAGTATGTTAGACCAGTTAATTTTAACTCTGTGCTATGGCATAGCCATTTCTTTCTGTGTGCAGCAAAACAACTGTGCAGTAATGGATAATGGGAGCCAACAAATCTGAAAGGTCTGAGGCCAACTTCAACACATTTCTCAGGGAAGCACCCTTTAGTAGTATGACTTGAAATGTTTTTCCTTTAATAAGGTTGTTTATAATGGGTTTTGCTCAGATTAGAGATTCTTTCTAAATGTTCCTCCTAACTTTTAGTTAACTTTACTATGAATGTCCTTACAGAGTTGGAAAAATTATGTTCAACATCAGCAAAGAAGCAAAACCAGCTGGTTTTTTTTTTCCAGTGTGCAGATAAACTGAGATTAGTTCAGATTATTTTAGCATTATTCCATGCATTTTAGTAGTTCTTTATCACAAATTAAACAAGACATTTTTTCTTAACTATTACACTATACAATATATTGTGACCTTTAATAATATGCAAAGTATAAAAGCCAACAACAATACAAAGTGAACTTCTATTAAGCACTTTGTAACAAAATGGTGTATGGAATCATTTCTACTTTAAAGGAAAGTTTGAGAAGTTGACTTGCTGCCTTAAGTATTGGACCAGTTTGGGCAGAACTTTATCATTGTCCCAACTCTATATAGTCTTCCCCAATATCTGATGAATTTGTTTAAGTAGGATTTTGGCTGTAGGACAACCTGAGGAAAGTGGCATCTTCCAAGAAAATGCTCTTGGTTTTGGAGCATGTTCTCCAGGGCAAATTTACAGAAGTCTTTTCCAATATGCTATTTGTTGTTTAGAATTTAATTTCTCACAAAGATGTTTGTATGTTTAAGTTTCGTTTTGGATTATTTTTGAAAGAAGTAGCTAATTTTGCTTAATATTTACTTTGGAGGTGTTCCCTGGACAATTCCTACCTGGAGGCAGCTACTCAAGAGCCAGTCAGTTTCCTCCTTCCGCCAAGACTGAAATGTACCTCAATTTGCATATTTAAGTTGTATTACACATTTTGTTTGTAGTATATTTTGTTGTAGCTACCTACTGCAAAAAGCTTGTCTTTTTCTGGCAAAGCATGGGCTTTAATATGTGTTAATGTTACAGAAAAAGTTACTGTTTCAGCCTGGGTATGAGCATCTCATCGAGTTTAACAAACTGTAAAAGTACCGGCGCTGTGGGAAGAGGCGGGGTAATGTTTCAGACACAGTTCTGCTATTTTTATGCATCGGGGTTTATGAACGTGTAACCTTTGCTCACACTGGTTAATAAATACACTGGGAGTTAACCATTTGTTGCAGGCAGTGCTTTGTGATGCAAGAAGCAGCACCCTTTCAGGAGTCAGTGCAGCAGGTTAAGATATTAAGTGAGGTTTCAACCTTAAGCATGTCCAGTGTGCCTAAAAGGTTTTGACTTGCTCTATCTCTGCCAGCTTCCAACCTTCTGTTTCTCTCATAGCAAAACCCTCTGCCCTCTCCCCTGAACTCTTGCTAATTATTCATGTAATGTGATGTTCACTTCTAAAGACTGCTGTGCATAGGCCCAGTACAATCAGTTCTTTATCCTCTCTTTAAAAATTTGTACTAAAAATCAATCTGGTAATGCAGAAATTACTATCTGTAAAGGAATACAGGCACAAAGTTGGCTTTTAGAGAAAGAATTTGTTCTGATTTGTATTTACATTAATAAAAAATGAAGGTAATGGAATGTATTTGAAGATAATTGGGATCTGAATTTTTGATATATCTTGAAAGATAATATTGTCATAAATCTCAAATGTTCATAGAGTTCTGTAGAGAGCAAGTGGATTGTAAAGTTTCCTTGATTTATGAATTCTTTTCTATCCTGAGATGAGGAAATCTGTTGCCAAGTATCCCACCCTCCCAAATTGGATGTCCTTCTGTCAAAACTCATCTAAGATGAGTAGATCATTTTGTGTAGAGCATTGAACAGACACTATTGACACAAATAAGGATCTGGTACCTTCCAATTATTTCAGGAAATTACTCTTTCCATCCAAAAATCCACTTTAATATTCATAATAAAGAACATAAAACCTAAGTATCATGGATATTCCTTGCCTGGATATAGTTCTAAATTTGTTGCATTTCAGCATCAGGAGAAATTGCACTGAAGATTATTATTCTCTTTGGTTGACTTTCACAACAATTTTCTGTTTTTCTTTTTTTAGTACAATAATTTGTGTGCTAATTTGAAATAAAGGTAGCAGTGTTAGCTTAAACTTAGTACATTTAATTACTGAAATTTTGAGGGGAAGAGGAGGATTTAGCAGGCATTGGTTGTTGTCTGTTACTCTGTTTTTCATCTTTTCATTATTCCTGGTATTTCTGGGCTGTGTGAACTATGTGCTTTCCTGTTCTTCACTGTAGAACTGGCCAGACTTCCTCCTTAAAATTTTTTTTAAATTCTCATTCATATTTCTCTTTTGCCTCTCTCTTGGAAGCTTTATGGTATTAGGAGAAAGGGAAACACTATATCCAGTGGAACTGTAAAATGGAACTGTGCAAAGCTAAATAGGAAAAATGTGTGTTGGGGGAGTAAAGAGTAGTGGCTTGTAGCTGAAAGTGTCCATGTTGTGAAATAGTGAACTGCAGAAAACCTATGTGGCCAAATGCCAGCTTGGGTAGTAACATAGACATTAATACTCTTCTTTTCCAAGCACTGTGCTGTTGTCTGTTATTTCAAAAATAGAAACTCCAGCACTACAAGACTTCTTTGTGCTGTGCTGGTTTATTGGGAGGCAGTTAAGTGCCGGTGTGGCATGGACTGGAATTGCTGACATTTTTTCCTGCATAACCAGTTGTTCTGTGGTGATACTGCATGCAGTCAAGCAGGGAGCCTACATGCTTTACAAGGACTGCATCAGAGACATAGGGAAATAGGGGCATGGATAATATCTGGAAGCTGCTTTTCTTCTCATTTTTATTTTTTTACATTTCTAAGATGCAGCTGCAGGTCAGTTTCTACCTTTAGCATCAGCTGAAATAATGACCTTAAGTGATTACATTAACAGTTGTCCTTGATCCACTTTGAGGCACTTCTGCTTCTTGTGGCATAGCTGGTAATTGCTTGGTAAGCATCCTTTTTTGAGAGGAAAAGGTTGACTAGCAAGAAATCTTTCACTAAAAAACTACAAAAACAATTGGCCTTGTTAACTAGGTGTGTTGGCAGAAAACAAAGTCTCCAAGTGTGCTGTTTGATCATTGTTAAAACCTCTTTATTTACACAATCTGGGCAAAATGTCTTTTACTCCATAGACTCTCATGATCCCAGATAAGACAGCTGGATAAGCTGAACAAGTATATATGTCCTGGTTTCAGGACTGAATTTTATCATCTGAGTTTCAGAAAGTTAGTACTTTTCTAGATGTATAGACGTACTCTTCTCATTTTTTAGAATAACATTTGTTGCTTTAAGACAGGTTAAGTTTACTGGTACTTAATGTTTCTACATATCATTAAATGCAGATACATATTTCTGTAATAAATTACTTCTTTTGTGCTATCTTTTCAGTTTCTTAGCAAGCACAAGGCAGATTTTATAAGCACTTCAACCTAACAGAAATATACACTTTGACTCTGTGCTAAATTTTATTGTACAGAATTCTAAGTAGTATTTACTGGGAGAAGTGAAGAGGGATTTAGCCCCTGGGTTTGTGGTGATAAAGGCTGTGGCTAGGAAATTTGATTTTTAAGCTCTGAACTAGTTATCTGTGGTCTGCTGTTCTCAAACATATGGTACTGTTAATCCTGGTGATTGCTGTATATTTTTTAATCATCTTAGGTTTATATTGACTGTTACTGGGGGTTGAAATTGATTGTGCTAAAAGTTCATTAAAGGAACATGTGCAAGATGAGGATGCTTGGGAAGAAAGGAGTAGATGAGTCTGATTTAAAAGTCAAGACTGCCAATATTAAAATGGCACAGAAAAAAACAAAACACTGAGGTTTTCTTATCTATGAAAAGATACTTGATGAATCTTTTCAGGTAATAAATTGCTTTCATGAAATGACTGTCATCTTCCATTTGCCACTTACCGTTCTTGGTATTTGCTGGAATATTCAATGAGTCCACTTGAAAATGGATATTTGAGAGAGACAGGAGAGACTCATCAGGAGAGTTATGTTTCTCTGTTAGACTGTGGATTTGGCACTTTTTGAAAGCAGATGTTTAAACGTATGCAGATTCACACTGTGACAAAGCTCAGTGTTTTGAGCAAATAAAAAATTGGTATGTGTTTTCTCCACTTACCATGAGGTAGGGAAAAATAGAGGTTACACTGTCATTTATCCGAGTAGGATTTTTTCCTATTTATGGTTCACGAGACATGTCATTGCAGAGGAAGTGTCTATTGTTTTGATTCTTAAATCAAAAGAAAATACTGTCTGTCTTCAAGTCTGTGGAAATGGTTAGAATAACTCAGAGAAACATGAAATGTTTCCAGGGAATTGAAGGCGGACTATCCAAGTGGGATGTATGGCCTCCTGGATAACACAAACCATGACACTTTTGCACTGGGCTTCTCTATAGAGCCCTTCAGTGTTTATGGGATACTGCATTTCTTTGAGAGGAGCTCATTCTTACCTAATAACTTGATTCTTCTACAGTGCTTGAGCATGTTAATGAAAGTTTATAAAGGAGAGAGAAATCCTACTGCCAGCTGAGTCATCTTCATACAATGCTGGCTGCTAAAACACTCATGTTCTGGGGACAGATGCCTTCATCTGCTGTTGATTCTTTTTAGGAACACTGGACCAATTTGCTATCATGGATCACTTTTGTATCAGGACCTCTCTGCCATCCTTGTTCTCCATCCTGCCTTTCTGCTCTCTCATCTCTTTTCTGTTAGAGACTCAAATCACTCTCTGAGCTACACTAAGCTTCTGCATGGAAGAAATGCTGCATCCAGTTTGTCTGCTTGCATTCCTGCAAGGCCTTATCCATTCCAGCTCCCATGTAATCCTCTTGGACTCCAGTCTGGTGCTCTGTGGGAGAGACAGCATTCAGATTTGCAGAGGTCTTTGAAGAGCAGTATGAAAATGTCGGCTGTAATAGGATTTTGGAAACGAGCACCTGCTGTTTGTGTAGACAGTTCAATTTTTTCTTTGTTCTCCTCTGTTGGCGTTAGGGAGGTAACACTTGGATTTTTTTTTTCCCACTGGCTTCTCTTTTAGATACAGCTACAGTTGTCTGTAAGTCATGTAAGAAAAATGCTGTATCAATGCCACATATTTCACATATAATGGCTTGTCAGCTATATCAAAGCAAAAGTCATTTAATGCTGCTAATATTTGAGAATGTGAAGTTCTTAGTAAAATCTGTAGATGAAGTAGCTTTTATTTAGAGACTGAAACATAAAATTGCAACAAGCAGTTAAAAGAGCATGCAAAAGGAAGGCAAGAATGGAAAAAAGGACAAACAAACCACAAAACAGAAGCCCCATACACAAAAGAAAATATTTTGAATAAAAAAAGTGGTGGGATTCATTATCTGAGCAGTTTAAGGGCCAAATCTATAGATATCAGTTTCTGAGTGCTCTGCTTTGAATTTTTTTAACCTAATCTTCCAAATATTAATCTCCTAAAGTACTAATTCCAGCGTGAGTAAACCAATTAATGCTGCTATAGCATCCAGGCAACTAACTGCCTTCAACCAAATTTACAGATATACTTCTAGTTTAATATCCTTAGGTCAGGAATACCTTTTTTATGGACTTACAGTGTGTGACTAACCAGCTGTGCAAAACTTCTGGTGAGACATTTTTGGTGAGCTTTGCAGTTTGATCCATTACAATCCAGGTTAGTCTTGTTTTGTTCTATGTTTATACAGTGATAGCTGTTTTCAGATACTACAGCCTGATACATTGAAGGAAGACTCAGCTGGAGCCATTTCTTTTAGTCTTAACTGTTCTGGTTTGTGCACTGAGTTATTCCCTGCTTTGTGGGTAGCTGGGCTGTAGCTGGTGGAAGGGGAGAAATGTTGGAGATGGGTGGAACAGGCAGCAGCTCTGGTCAAAAGCCACTGAGCTCCTCCCATGAATAATCCCAGCTCATGAGTCAGAGACTTAAGCCTTGCAAGGTGCAGTTCATTAATTAGTGCCACAGCAGCGTGGCCTCACCTTAGCCTGGTGCTTTGGGTGTGTGGGGCTAAGGGAAATACATCATGAAGTTGGTGTTTGATGTGGAGAGTCCTGGCAAGAGCAGTGCTCGAGACAGGTGTCAGAGGGGCTTCAATGAACAGATGGAAATTCTAGGAGAATAAGACAGTGCTCCTGAACAAAAATGCTTTGAGAACTGTGGAAGATGTGCAAGATTGTTTCCTCCTGGCTTGTAAACCCTCAGTTTCCCAGTGCTGAGCCAGAGCTGGTGAGGAGGGTTATGTGATGGGCTTGGGAGGTGAGCCAAAATGCATTGGCTCACTGTGAAACTTCAGCCTCAGGAATAAGGCAAGGCTCTCCAGTTTGGAAGTAGCTGAAATTGAAGAAACAGCAATGAGAGCACAAAACTTTTGGGAATGCAGAACTGGTATTAGTATTTGCACTCAGCTTTGCTTAATGTCTCCTAGGGAATTGATTTCTATGTTGGCTGACACATACTTGTTTTAACTGAACTCTTTACATTAAAAGATAATTGGTAATGTACATGGTTATCATAAAATCTTTCTTGTTTTTCTTAACAGCCCTTACTAGATGCACAATTTTAGGGAGTAGTTCACCTTAGTTTTCAAGTTTTGAGTGTAGGATGCCCAAAAGTGAAACCTTTTTGCAATAGTAAAAAGGTGAAGTTTTAATGTCACATCAAGTGTTGTGAGAAGTACATTCATCTATCTTAGCTCTGCTGTGTTAGAGCATAGGGTATGTGTGCAGTTGAAGTAAAAATACCCCAGCAGAAGAGAGGTGAGATAGACACTGAGGATGAAGATAGTGGATTCCTTCAGAAGATACTATAGATTGAGCTGCTCTGTGAAAGTAGCTGAATTTTTTCTGCTGTCTCAATTTCTTTAAATGTACCTCGGAGAATGACTGTATAGTTTTTGTACAGTACTTGCAGTAAAGAATGTATACTAGAAGTTGCTGAGTGAGTATTTGTGAATTATTGATGCTATCGTCGTAAAGAGTGCTCAGTGGCCATCAAAAGTTTCCAGTCTTCTGTATTCCAACTTTATTTGCTACAGAGCATCTTAACTAAATGCAAAATGCTTCATTAAAGTTAACTCTAGTGCTCTGTTTTTAAAGTAACTGGAGTAAAAAATTAATTTTATATGCCATTTACCTGTTATGTCGTGGGGCTAAATGGTGTGAATCAAGATTGGTCTAAGAAAGCACTTTGGAAGAAGCAGGAAACTATGATGAGTAGAGAGCTCCCATGTTTGTTAAAATTCAAAACTATATTCTTGTGCCAGTGCTGTCTGTAGAACTCCAGTTGATTTTTAAGGATGCTAAAGGAAAGAAAGTTGGGGGCATTGGGAATTATAGCCACGTGTTTAGGTCCTATTTCCATTAGCCTCTTGTATTTCAACTTAAAGTGGTTTTAGTTTGTATTTGCCCCTGTGATTAGAGAAATAAAACAGCCCTCAACATTTAGAGGTGGTTATTTAGGAACTAATATAGGAAGGTGCTCATTCCCTCTCATTGCATGAGTGTGCACTGAGTTTGGAATGTTACTCTCCTTTTGTCATAAAGCAGTGGAATGGTGAAGGTGGGAGTTCAACAGATGGTTGAGCCACATCATTGCTCGTTTTTCTTGGATGTTTTATAGAAGTCCTTTTTGCTTGTCAGTGGCCTTCTTGCTTTCACTCAATATGAAAGAATTAATGCTTGTAGGGGCTAAGTTATTCTATTACATCAGCATGCCTGTGGCACAAGTTCCTGCTTAAACTTCAGTGCACATTTAATGAAAACTCTGTTTCCTGCTTCCCTGCTATCTAGGGAAATAAAAAAAATAACAACCAACCAAAAAAAGAAAAAAAACCAACAAATCCTCAATCAGGCAGAAGCAACTGTTCCAAATCTGTTTGTTGTTTATACATAAAACTGCTAGTTCATGTGGTAGACAAATGAGCAATCTATCATAAACCAACACTGAAATCTGTATCCTGGGTTATTGTGGTGGAGAAAAGCTGTGTTATAAATACAGTTGAGCCCTCAGTACAAGAGAAAACAAAGGAGGTTTTACTTTTTAGTTCTTTAAAGACATAAATCGATCTGCACAGGTCTAAACACAGGTTGCCTATTTTTTGCCTGGGGGAAAAGGAACTTCCTGGTAAGGGTGAAGCTGGGGGGAAAAAGGGAGGGGAGTGGATTTACTATTCAAGAGCACTTGGCTTGCTCTGTGTCCTGAGCAGTTTTACTTTAGTCAGAGAAGGTGTTTCCCACTTTGAAACATGACAACTTCAGGAGCCTGCGTTTGAGGCAGATGAACAAAAGGTGACTTAGAGCTGTATTTCAAAAAGGAACAATTTTTAGGCACACTAGTATTATTTGGATTTAAAAAAAAGTCATTCTACTGTCACCCCAAAGCCACTCAGTGCAGATTAGCATAATTCAATTTATTTAAAATGTAATCTCATTACAGTTTGTACAGGAGAATGCTGTGAAATACCATTTACCTTTGCCTACCCTGGTTGTTCAGGGCAAACTTGCAGTGGCTTCACTATTCAGCAGCATGTAGATCCCTGCTTTTGTCATGGATGCTTGAGCTCTCCAGTGATACTCAATATCCTTGTCAGGACTTGGTTGAACTGTGAGCACAGTTCTCAGTGTTTGATAACAGATTGCTGATTATCCAGGACAATAATCAAGAACCAGTTGCAGTGATTTCATGCTTTGGTATAATCGAGGTTCTGCAGGGCAAATATCATCCTCAGAAGTGCCTAGAAGTTGCTTCAACTTGATCCATTTATTATTGATATGAAAAGCGGAGCTGGTACATCACTGGATTAGTGCTGTAGTCACAGAGTCCAGCAAGCCTGTAGGAGTGTGATATTTGCTAATAACTTCCAATATAGCCTGTAGGAGAGCATTTTCAAGAGTCATAGGTTCATTCTGTAATTCCACTATCAGCTTATATTGGTAGCACTGGAGTTTCTCCATGGCATAATCAAATAACTCTCTGGTGTGGTAGTAAAAGTAATAGTGATATAAAACTGTGGTGGAGTCCTTGATTAAATTTCTCTGTCAGCCATTTAAATTATTTTGAGAGTTAACACATTTGTAGAATTACTTGTCTGCTCCTGTGACAGTGTGCTGGGACATATGCCAGAAAAATTGGTCTCTCTCTTTTGCAGCTTCATAAACCAGTTTTGGCTCTTAGCTCCACAAAAACGTGAAGTGAAATAGAGTGTGGTGTACCTGAACTTGAATTGCATAGTACTTGTAAGCTTGGAGAGGAAGAAGGTAGAGAAGGAGGAAATCTCATGATTTAAGGAGTCAGTGTCAGTAAAACAGTGAAGAATTTTAGACCTATGTTTGTGTGAGTTCAAGGAAACTGGAGAAACTGGCACAGGGACACTTTGTTTGCAAGGGTTTTCTGTGAATCTTGAAATTGATTTTTCTCATTTGACAATTGTTACAGTTAACTCACAAAATCCTCGATTACCTTCCTCTCAGTTTAATGTTGACATTTAGACTGAAAAATCTGCTGTGATTTCTGATATTTTGGCTGACATGCTGGAGTGGTATTTGCTGAAACACAATGCAAAATTCAGTGTTTTTTTCTGATATTGTAAATTTCTTGCAATGACCATTATTGAAAGCTGTCCAGGTCTCGGCAGGTAAAAATTTCAGGAAATCTTTACAAACCACCACACTAATGTTGATTTATTTTAATGTAAAAGTCACACAACATAAAGTCATACTCAGTATATGCAGTCTGCTGTGTTACTTACTTAATTGAGGATTTTTGTTTTTCTTTCTACCCTCAAAATCAGATTTTTAGATTCATACAGGATTAAATAGCCAGTTTTTTCTGAAAATGTACATGGATATCTTATGGAAGTGTATCATGATGCTAGAGAACACCTATCTGTGGTTCTTAACAAGTGATCTAAATCTCTCTGGATTATTAAACTGAGAGATAATGCATTTTGAAAAGGTGAAATAGTATTTTGTGACAAATGAGTTTGTCTAAGCTGAAACAGACTTGAATAGGTTATGAAGAGCTGAGCACATGTATGTTCTAGTAAAGGTACACCAGAAGTCACTATTTCCTCCAAATTGGGGCATGATTTGTGTTATTCCTCATGTATGCTGGATTTTGTTTGTGTTTTGAAAATTATTTATTTAATTGGTGTTTGCTGGAGAGGGGAGTGTCCAGTTTCAGACTCATTCTCCCTGTGAGAATGCAGGAGCTGCTTACATCATTCTCCTGGCCTTGTAAATTTATGTACTTTGTGTGTTATAAGGAAGAACTCGCCCATCAGTCCCTGCCTTAGTTCAGTAGCAGTCAAACACTAAGTCTCAACAGTGTTATGGAGTGGGGTTTGTGCCACCAAAGTACTCTGCATAGACAGTTTCTGAAAATTAATTTATTGTTGTTGCTGTATAAAGGCTGTTCTCTATGCCTTTCTGTTCAGATAAGGGATACTGGGACAGCAAATATCATAAAAATTCAAACTGAAAAAACAAGATGTGGTTAACTTCTAATGAATATGTGTTTGACACTTTTGAAGACTGGCAGCTTTGGCCATGAACATTGCAGGGCTTCAGCTGTGACATGTCTGGAGTCCCTGTAGCAGCATTCCACTGGCACTCTCCACTGATCGAGAGTAAAAATAGCAATGGTAAACTTTCCAGCTCTATTGCTCAAAGCTGGAGCCCTGCAGGGAGGAGGGATTCTGTATCTTAGGCTCATAATTAAAGATGCTTTGAGATAATACATAGTTTGCACAGTGCTGTCATCCAGAAAGTCTGAGGTGCTTTGCATGGCAGTTGATGCCATCATCGGTGTTGTATGAGGAAACTGAGGAGGGACATGGCCTGAGCCACAGCCACACAGCCAAGCAGGGGAAATAGAAACTGTCTCTCATCCTCTCTGCTGTGCTCCCTGTCAGCAATATTCCCAGTCTCCTCTATCCCACTGATGTGCTGGCATGACTGAAGTCTCTTATTACTCTGTGAAGGAATAACTAGAAGAGTCTGGGATGTGGATTCTTAATAACCAGCTTCTGTGCACGTAGTTCATGCTAGCATGGAGAGACCAGAATTGCTGGTAAACCTCATTTGGATTTCCTGAGGCAGTAACACAGGGGAAAAAAACCAAACCCAAACTACTGTTATTATAGACTGTGGGGTATTTTGGGACCTTAGCTAGACCTGGCCTGAAGCTCTAGGTACAGAGAGCTATACTCTGTGAAGGTTGCTGGGGGTTTTTCTGCACACACAAATGGAATGTGTCAGCCACACCGTGTACTTTTGGCTTATTGAGACTCCAGTAGGCTGGAGAACTTTGAGCTTTGCCACCTGTGTTTGTGAGTAAGGGGGAGCAGAAATGCTTCATCATTTATACAGCAGTAGCTGCAGTAATGGACTTCCCTTTGGGGAAAAAAAAGCATGCCTGCCCTTTTTTCTTCTCTTTTTTTCCCCTCTTTTTTTCCTGTCAAAGCAGGGTTTTGCATATGCCCATGGTAACTGAGTTGTTTCCTGCTGTGGCTTTGCTAAAGGCTAGTTTCCACATTGCTGTGTTGCCCTGCCTGTTAGAACTCTCTAATGGGGCTTCACAGGAGAAGTGCCCAAGCATATCCAGAAATTTTACTTGGCTCTCCTGCTCCGTTGGATGGAGCTCTGTTTCCACAGAGACCAAAGCTTGTGTGTTTCAAGGAAGTTATTTTTAGGAGCTGCTGTTTAGCTGGTGGAAAGACTTTCTTCCTTAATAGGAGAGCAGACTGTAACAGGATTCCTCTTTTTCCAGAGTGTCTTTTGCCTTTTTCTACCATATTCATCCCCTTTTTCTGTGTCACCCAGTTTCCCCTTTCATTGCCGCCTTCTTATCCATGTCTGCTCTTCCCCTCTTTCACTTTCAGTATCACTGCTCCTGTTGTACAAGGATCTAATACAAGGAAGTTTGCAGAGAGGGACCCAGCCTCTGCTTTGAATATTATGTTTTAAAGATAAAGCCCCCAGGTGTGTTTGTACCTGGACTGAGCAGGGCTTGCTGAATCGCCACTGGGCAGTGTTTGTGAGGATGCAGAGGATCACGGAGCCAAGCCCCAGCCTCAGCTCTGAGGACCTTGCACAGCTCAATTATTCATGGCCTTCACTCATGAGTTGTCCTGTGTCCTTTGGTCTCACAATAAATAAATACTACATTTATGTTTGGCTGTTTGTGCTGATGTTTGCGGTAAACTCGATGTCTCATTTGCTAAATGATGACCTAATGGTAAAGAGCTTAAAAAGATAAATCTATTACAGTAAGTCTTCTGTCTTGAAAAGGGGAACTGTCCCCAAATAAAGCAGCCCCAGAGATTCTTTTATTGTCAGTCAGTAGGAATGTAAAGCAGAAAAGACATTTGCTTTAATGATAGGCTAAGAGTGCACTAACTCGGTGTCCTAATACCCTTTTACAATTATTCATTTTATCCTGATAGTCACATTTCCTTTCTATGGGGTTGGATATTAAATAGTTGTAGTTATGAAGGGCTACTTTAAGTTTGGACATATCTCTGGGCTTTTTTTAATGATGCTATGGACTGTATCTGACTTGACCTGGCGTACTGTGAAACAGATTTTTCTGTAGAGTACCTATAGCCACAACAGCAAGGTACTCCCCTAACAACATGAGATGTTTTCAGAAACAAAATGGCATCAAAAGGAGTGAATATAAAGCAGATCAGTTAAGGCAATTGGACAACAACCCTATGCTGTCCTGTTATCCTGTGATTCTCATTCAAATATGTTTCCACATTCTGCTTTTATTGTAAACCTTTTAGAAAGGAAGCTTGACATTTATCATGATACTGCAGTTCAGGATGGCCTTGCAAAACCTACCAGCATTAATATCATTCCAGCCCCACTGAAATGTCATGTAGGTGATCATGTTCCTGTCCTGTTTTCTTGTACATCCCTGATGCTGATGCATTTCTGCCTGTCTTTAATATGATGCAACAGCTGGCAGATAGGCTTGATGCATGTAGTGCCTTTGGGGTGCATGCCTCCAGCCTTCCCACACAGCAGCTGGAATGAAGTCTGTGATGACAAGACTTTGTTCCAAATCCTGTTAACCAAGTCAAACAGGCCCTGCTCTGTGCTGGACCATATCTAACACTAAGGGAGGAAAAAAATCTGCTAGAAGAGCTGCACATCTCTTTAAAAACATCAGGCTGTGGCTGTGGTGACAGACTGCCAGCATCAGCTGCTGCTTGGTTACCAAAATTTTACTCCTGAGAGATATTTTTATACAGTTGCTTATTCATATAACTGTAGATGCCAAAAGCACCCTTATGCTCAGCAGTATAAAAATATTAAGAAAATTTCAGTTTCACAGAGGCTACAGTCCAGTCTAGTTACACTTCATCATGAAACAAGGCAGTCTTGACAGCCTGTAATTGGAAAATTAGTACTGGATTATTCTTAATTTTAATTATTAATTGATCTTTCTTCTATTGTAATTTGCTCTTTTGCACATACCAAATCATTTAGCTGCTTGAAAGTCGAGTACTCTCCAGACCTGCTATACATCTTGCAAGCAGCTTAGCAAGGAAATTGAAACCTTCCAGGTGTACATGGGGTCTAGCCTGAACTGCAGGGTTTGCTTTTCATTGTCACAGCAGTGACAAAAGGACTGAAGATGGTTTACACTGTCAAAAAAACATGCTTTACACAGATTATTTTGTACTAGAAATGTGTTCTCTTCTGTATTTGATTATACAGCTTGCAATGGGAAGTAGAGTTAACAGAGAGAAATCTTCTGGGTAAATACTTTATAACTGAGTAACAGCTTTGATTTGCAGCTTTCCTGACAAGTTCTGGTGGCCAAATACTCTTCACTTCTTCCTATCCACTGTCACCTCCTCCTGTGCCCCTTCCAAATTCCTTCCTGTTTTGCATACTTTAAATGAAAACTGAATTAGTCTCATTCTCAGCTTTTTTTGCAGTGTAAAGCAGCCCACAGGCTGGGACAGTTTCATAGACTGGATGAGAATATTGATGAACCATCCAGGACCTGCTATGAACCTTGCATTTTATGCAATGATGTATTTTTAAAGTTACAAAATGAACTTACAAAATAAACCTGTTTTAAACTGGCAAAGAAAAATGAGGAATATTTTATACTGATCAATAACTGGAAAAATGAACAGACCTGTTGTCTTTGCTGTTACTAACAAGTCAGTTTTGTCTTCATATTCCAGCTGCATGGAATTAAAGGTGGGCAGAGGAGCAACTGTCTTATTTAAGGGTGAAAAGGCTGTTAGCCTCTAGGACATCCAACTGAAATTCCTGAGAGTGACTCTGGATGGGGGGGAAGTCTGATTTATAGTTTGCTATGCTGTGGAGTAAAAGACAAGAGCTATTCCTGAAAAAGGTGAAGATTAATGACCAAACTGCCATTCCTTCTTTGAGGATAGCTCTCTTCAGCCTGTGTAATATTTGGGTTGTTTACTTTGCTGAACTGTTTTAAAATTTAAAGTTCATGTCTCCAAGGAACAGATTTTAAAGACCCACAAAGGATAAGGAGGGATGCTTTGGGTTTTATCCCCCTCTACTTTTTTTTATTTGGTTTGGTGTCTGCATCTGTTATGTGAAATTGATGTGAAATGTGTTGTGTTTTGGCTTTTTTGTTTTAAAGGGATCTTTCTTTTCCCTGCAGGTATGGTGTCAGTCCTGAGAACATTATCCTGTATGGTCAGAGCATTGGTACTGTCCCTACAGTAGACCTGGCATCTCGGTACGAGTGTGCAGCTGTGATCCTCCATTCTCCCCTGATGTCTGGATTACGGGTAGCTTTTCCTGACACCAGGAAAACCTATTGCTTTGATGCTTTCCCAAGGTATGTATCACTGCTGCAAGGGGGGTTTTCTATACTCACCATGCTCTAGGTGTTTAAAAGGGACTGGTGGTGTAAGTAGACACCAGACTTGCATTTGTTCCTTCCTGGTGGGGATCTTGTAGGATCCTGATTTTGTGACCAAAACGAAGTCACTGTCCCATCTTTTAGAAGATATTAAGCTTGTTTTAAGAAGCTCTAGAAAACTATATACAACTGGTTTTAAGATAAAACATTCACTTCTATAGTCTAATTTTCACTGGAAAAACAATTGCAACATGTGGAGGGAGCAGAGACGATCTCTGAAGAAAAGGCAAACCCCCAAGAGAGGCCCCCATGGAACATGATACCTTAGATAAGAAGTTGATGAGTTAGAAAGACGAATGCTAAAAATATTCCCCTCTATGCTAACTTTCACTTTTATCTGTTAGCAATTTAATTGATCCTTTTCTGATTCTTCAAATAATTGGTTCATTTTAGTCTAGAAGCTGTTGTAGTTGGTGAACTTTTCAATCCTCTATGTTATTGGTTATTTGAAAGACCCCTTAACCCTATAAAAGTCCCCTTAGAACCCCACTCAGTGGATTTGCTGCCCTGAGAGCCCTTCATAGATGAGATAAAGAATCTGTGGAACATCTTCTGCAGCGCTTCCCGATCTCTTTCTCTGCTAGCTGAAGAGGTACTTAGCAAGTGAAGAAAATCACAAAAGAGCTGATAGCCTAATATTAGGCATTGCTTGCATCTTAGTACTTGTGGCTGAAACCTGCCTGAAACTCCAGAAAAGGCTGTCCCTCACAAGGCAACCTATCTGGGCACGTCATGGCAGATCAGACCTGACACACGTACCAGCAGCGACAGCAACGGACCTGGAGTACCCAAATATTTGGGAGTGGTAGAGGTCATAGGAACAGCAGATATTCTAGGAATCTTTTTGAACTTCTCATTTGAGCCAATTTAAGCTATGGAAGAATATGAGAGGGGAAGCCAGTCTCTCTATAGGGGGAAGCACAGGTAAAACATGTTTCTTAAAGCCTTAAACATAGCTCTGATTACAGAAGTAACAGTGATCAGCTGTTACCAGCCAAATCAAATAACAGTTTTAAAAAGAGAAGTGGGAAGGGGAACAGTGACAACAGATGTGATGTAGCACTTGAGTATTTTGTTCTTGCCCTGCTGAGCTGTTCATTGCTGTCAGTCTGACTTCCCTGGTACTGGGAGCAGTGAAAATAAACAGCAGTGCACTTTATGAATGTGTGCAGCTCAACTGTCTGTCTTCACAGTGGGAAACAAAATAGTTCTGTGTGCACCTACAGTGAGTTGCTATTATGTACATTTTATGTTGGGACTCCATGAGAATTTGGTCTCAGTAGATTTTTCTAGCTGCAGAGCTGTGTGGCTGAGAATACTAAGTAAGGCTAATGTGCAGTTTAAACACTTCTTTATGAGTTGCTGAGTTGGCAATGGGACGCCTTCCAATTTTCTGCAAAATATAAATATTATCTGGCTTAATGGTCTGTGAATATATGTGAAAAAAAATTGTTTCATTATATGAATACTGAAGTGAAAGGGGTTTCCTACAGTAAATGAGAACTTAGTGTCTAGTTGCAAAAATTATGCATAAACATCTCTGTAGCTGTATGTAGCTGAGAGGTCTATTACACCAGACCTTTCATGGGCTTAAAACTTCAGTTTATCCAGCATATTGATTATAAAGTGTTTACATTTGGCTATGATACTAATTTTGAGATTAAAATTATGGGGAAAAACAAAATCTGCATTATTCTGATGCCTCTTTTAATTTGGGAGGTTTTTTTATTCAGCATAGTTGCACATAGCTCAAGTTCCACACAGGAAAAGTGAAATAAGGCTGCATTTTAACTTTAAATAGTACCTTAAATGGCATGAAACATGAGGGGTTTTTTGAGAGATATAGAGACAGAGAAAGAAATGTGTTTATACCCAGCTGTTCACTGGAATACCAGTGGCACTTCTCTAGAATACTAAATGCTAAGGTTTGTAAGTGTGAGGCTTAGTGCTTCAATTTACATCTTTTTACTTAACTTTATATTTTCATAAAACTTTCTTGAACCTGTTTTAAATCAGTGTATGCTGGCATCTGTATTTTTGAAATAATTTTAAGCAGTCTTGATCATTTTTTAAAATCAATGGTCATGCCAAAATTGCATGCCTTCTTGTTCTTCAACGGCAGGAAAATCCAAACACCTTTTATTAGCTACCATAAAGAAATAGATTTGTCCTCCCATAAAATTGAGTAGTACCAGCACTCATTTTTCCACATTCCCCCATGTGTTGATGGAAGCAGAGCTGGTAGGAAGCTGAGAGCTCATTAGCACGTGATGTCTCTACACAGATTTGGAATCATTGGTAACTACCAGCATGAAATGGCTGTCTGGAAATAAAAGCTGGGGCCTGTGTGAGGAGAGTCAGAGAAAGCTGCTGTTCACTGCTTGCAAGTTCATGTGCTACCAGGATGCTTCATAATTGGAGTTTTCTGGCCTGACCTCTTAGGTGGGAAGGTGCCTTTGTCACTCTTCCCTCAGTACCCATTTTCCTCTGACAGTAGTCTCAAGCTATATTGGTCTGCTAAAGGTAGCTAGACAAAAGGAAAAATATTACTATAAGGCCACTTTGCAGTCACAGCTGGCAGAGGCTGGTTACATAAAGTAAAATCCTGTGATTGCTGTTTGCAGTTAGATATCCCTGTGTAATGCACTTCTCCCACAGTTTTCTAGTTCATTGTTTAAACTTAAAAATCAATACTTAGAACAGATTGTTTTCCTTTAGCTGAATCTGCTTAATTTGGGGTTTCAAAGACATGTTCAAGCTCCATGAGCCAAGGCCTTTTTTATTTTCTTGTTAATGAAATCTTATGACTGGAATGTAGTTAATTAGTTCCTAAGCTGTTAAATTGGAAGGTGATAATGTGTCATGTGAGAAGAGTCCATGCTTGCAGAATGTCCCGTGGAATATTACTTGCCTCACAGTGCTTTGTGTGATAGATGCAGTCACTGTTTTGGTGAGGATTTTTTGGGTCCCAAACTTTATTTGCATGCTGCCCACTCAAACTTGTTGTTGGTAGCACTGGTGGGATGGTGGTGATGGCAGTACAGGCTCCTTTTTTACATGTGTGTTTTGGGAATGAGCCTTGTCCCATATCACTTGTGCAGTTCCAGTGATCTGCAGCCATTTGAAAACATGCAGTGGTAACTGGGTTGTGTGTCAACAGTTAAGCTTACTTTCTCTAATGATGTGAAACTGAAAGCCCCAAACTGAGCTGTGTCTTTCTTTTCCTTCCCCCAGCATTGACAAGATCTCTAAAGTGACCTCTCCTGTGCTGGTCATCCATGGTACTGAAGATGAGGTGATCGATTTCTCCCATGGCCTGGCCATGTACGAGCGATGTCCACGAGCAGTGGAGCCCCTCTGGGTGGAAGGGGCTGGGCATAATGACATAGAGCTTTATGCACAGTACTTAGAGAGACTAAAACAGTTCATATCTCATGAACTTCCCAACTCCTGAAGAAGCCTACCTGATTTTACCTCAGTTACTGTGAACGGAAGAAATTACCTGGTTTTGCACATGCTTTAACTGGATAGCTGTAATAGCTTTATACTATGAAGAAATACCCTGTCTTGAGGGTGTTCTAATCAAACATCTGATGAAATTTGTCTTTTCTATCTGGAAATGATTCTACTAATGCACACAAATATGGTCAACTACTGTAATTCCAACAATTTTTAGCTTCATTGCCCTGAAGGAAGTGGGAATCCTAGCTGCTTATGGGGACACTTTTTACCTAGTGCTGTATTAATTGAAGATCAGTTTTCTGTCTCACTTCAGATCATTTATAATTCTGTCCTACAAAGACTTTTTCCCCACCGTGTTCTCAGAGTGGAGAACACAACTGTTATGAGCTACAGCTTGTTCTGAACAATCATGGGTTCAATCTAAGGGAGTACTTTCTCTGTGAAGTTTATAGCTGTGGTATTGTAACTGGAAAGTTATTGTGATGAAGTTCCCCCTCCTCCCTTCTAGTGTTCTTTTGTTAACTTACTGATCTTCCCAAGTAAATTATTTAAATATACTTTTACCTGAAAATAAACAAACTACTATATGGGGCTAAACTCTGTAACGACCTCTCCATTACTTGTATGAACATAACTGGAATATTCTTAAAGGATCTAGGGACAAAACTGCTTTTGATTAAAAATAAATGTGTAAATTTACTACTAGAAAACTCATTTTAATATTCAGATTGTCTGAATAATAGCCATAACAGACATTTCCTTCTGTAAAGCATTCCTGTAGACTTTTTAAAAGTACTGTACATATTTGAATTTACATTGTGCATAGATTCTTAATTGGTAGTTTTAATTTAAGTCTAGTTACAATAAACTGCAAAATTCTGGTTTGTATATGATTGAATACATTTTGTTAAAATATGTTTTTATCCCTATATTATTTTGCTATTAAAGTTTTATAAAGTTTCCAGGACAAAAAAAAATTTACACATTTATGTTTTGAAGAATTATGTAACTAAATTTTCATTGAGCTGATCTTTTTAGTTTAGAAGTAATTTGATTCTTTGACACTGGAATCGCACAGATTATGCATCAGAAATGCAAAACACTTAAAAATTGTTACACTACTAGGGTAGGTCTAATTTTTTCCAAATTTAAAGGCCTTAAATGTACTGTAAGCCTCAGATTGTTGTATAAATTGATTGCGATTGATTGCAGTTTGTGTCCTGTTGCTAGAAAGCAACACAGTGATTGTAATGGAATAAAGGATGCATGGATTAGAGCTTGCTCAAGTTTGGAATCTTATTTGGTGCAAAATTTTCATACATTAGGAAAGTGTAAAAACATTACTTGATAGAGTAAGCTGGGTATGTAAATGAAATGTGCAAGAGGTTATGTTTAAATGGTGTTCAGCTGGTTCTAAGTAATGAAAAATCATGATTCATTGCCTGGAAGAAATATTCGAACATAGTTGTTACGAATTCCTATAACAGGCCTGCATTTAATTTTTAGTGCTGCAAGTGTGCATTGTCTTTGATTATTGCCTTGGTCCTATTATTGCAAAAGGGGAAAAACTTGTATTTTAACTTCCAGGGGAATGAGGACATGCATCCTTGTCCACATCACCTGGGTCCTTAGACTGGATGTGGGCATCAGTGTTGTCTAGTTGTGACTTTTAACTGGGCCCCCAGCAGTTCTCTTGGTGACTCTGCCAGCCACAATTGTCAGGTTTTGCCTAATCATCACCTCAAGCTCAGCACTTCCCTTGTGTATTTTAAATAAATATTCAGATACTTGTCTGATTTTATATATATTTATTGTACCTTCATAAATCCACAGTGGTTTTCTTCCATTCTTTCCTGGGACTGTAGCCCTGTGGGAACCAAGCTGCTGAGTGTGGTACAGGTATTCAAGGTAATGTTGAAAGGGTCAGCCTGTCATGTAGTGACTTGGGGGATTTTTACCTAATTAGCTCTGGGTTTTTGGTACCCACACTGAACTTTGTGTTGCTGTGAAACCTCGGCCTGCAATGTTTCTTCTCCTCATGACCCCCTGTAGCTACCCTTTTACTTTTACAAATTGATGCTTCAAAACTTTTACCTATAAACTGATTTTTTGATTACTACTTTTCCAACTTCTGAAGTAATTTTGTGACTTGTCTTTGCATTTGCTTTGTTTTTTGCCAGTATTCCTCTGTTAATGAGAACCCTGAATATGAATTCAGCATTGTGATTTATGTCCCATGGTCTCTCCAGATGCAGCCACAGTTCACAATGTCCTGGCTGAACCTGGATTTCTACTTGTACTATCTTTTATTTGCCTGAATTCCTGCTTAAATAATTCTCAGAAGGGCCTGGGTCTTCTGGCTTCTGAACTATCTGGTTTGGTTTGTGAAGTTTATCTGCATTAAACTAATGCAGATGTTTTGCTATTAGTTAAACTGTTAATGACCTATCATTAATCCACTGGTATGGATCTTCTTCCCTCTCTTTTAATTCAGTAATTTGTTTACCTGTTTGTTCCCTTAAGTAATTTTCCTCATAGCCCTATTCTCATCCAATAGTTCTTAAATGAATTCTGAATTTTTTATAGTTTTCTGATGTATGCTCTGCACAAAATAAATGCTAATAGTGAGCTGCTCTGTATTGTAAACTTGTATCAAGATTTCAAGCATTTAAAAACATTGCTGGTCAACCTTGGAACTATTATTTGAAAAAATGTGGCTAAGTCATAAAGATGGAGTTTCATCCAAGGATTTCAGGTCCTCATTATTTTAAAGAAAAAAAAAACACCCAACACTTTAATTTTTGGATTAAGGGGATGATGTGAGGTTATGAAAAACAAATTTTGGGCTTAAGAAAATAGTCTACTCCAGCAAACTGCTAACATGCTGTAATTTAAATGTATAACGTGGGCCTTTACAAGAACTTGTTATACATATTTTAGAGCTATCAAGGTGTCACTGTAAAAATGGCTCTGTGTGCCTGGATAAATTATGCAACGGGTCTCCCAAAGGTGTGAGTGATCACTAACATTTTGTTGTTGATGGGGATGCTCTGTCCATTTTTCCTGTGTGACTGACCATTTTTTTTTGTGTAGTGCAGCCACAGGTGATGTACAGCTTGTTTGCAGGAAGGTAAGATGTGGTACATCTGTTTACTACCAGTAGTTGTCTCGTGTTTGTACTTTGGAAAAGCCAGAGGAGAATATTTGTTACAGCTTCAAAGGTGTCATTTTCCAAGGAGTCTGATATGTATCTTTTTAAAATTTATGTAACTGTTACAAATTTAACTTGTGCTCACATGGAAGCCTGTTACCTGTGTTGCCTCTGCTGTGGTTTTGTTCCTGGTTCTTCCATGTCACTCCTGTACCTTGTGCCAGCTCTGCTCGGGGTGCTGACCCTGGAACTCTAAATACCTAAACCTGTATTTATGCTTAGCATTGTACACATCTCTAAACTCTGTATTGCATTTGCTTTTTCTAAATGGTGCTAAACATAGAAGTAGAGACCCAATGTACTTGCTTCCTCTGGTTATTTGTTCAGCCATAAAACTTGATTGTTCTTACTCGGAAAGCGCTTTCTTCCCCAGGTCTATTCTTGTGAAAGCAAACTACTGATCTCAGCTAAGCCCATTTAACTCATTTCTGTATGTCCTTCTATGTGGAACTCTCCAAACATTTTAGCTGTGAAATTTAGCTGAAATGCAGTCGTTTGTACTCCCAGCACTGGGTAAGGGTGGGGTGGCTCTTTGATGGTGGGCACTCTACTGTTGGGAATGAGGTCAGGCACAGAAACTCCCTGCTGGGTCTGTGTTGCTTTCCAAGTCCAATGGTAATACTGAGGTCAGATGGGTGTGAATTTCAAAGCAGGAGGTTGTACTTGGGTCTCCTAACTTTGGTGCAGCAGTAAAAAGCAGAAGCTGGTCCTTGCAGCAGGACAATGAGCCCTTCTCCTTTGACTCTGCCGATGTCTGGTTTTGCAGATGAGTTTTTGCAGTAATCAAATTAAATTTGCAGAAAGTGTAACAGTAACATGCCTGCTGTCTTTAAAATTATAAACTCCAAGAAGACCCCTACTCCATTAGTAGGCCAATTATAAATTACCTTCTGGTTCCTGTAAGGGTGAAGGTGCTTTGGTGTGGGTTGGGTTTACGTTTCCTCAAGGCCCGGCTCAGCGGGGCTGGGAGCGCATCACGGCTCTTTATAGAATAAAATCGTGTGCTGGGTGTCCCTGCGGGCTGTGCCGCGCCCTGCTGGGACGGGGCTGCGCTTCCCTCGCTCCAGAGACCGGAGCATCCCCACCGCCGCAGCCCTTGTTGGTCCGTGCGGGATCCCCCCGATCCCTGGCTCCGCGCCCGGCGCTGTTCGGGCTGCGCTGCGCTCGGCGGGGCTGCCCCGGAGCTAGCGATGCTGCGGGGGCTCAGCTGCTGCTGCTCTGCTGGTGGTGAGGATGGTGATGGTGGTGTGCGACCGGGGCTGCCGGGCAGGCGGAGGGGCGGAGGCGCTGCTGCTGCTCTGCTGGTGAGGGTGATGGTGGTGATGGTGGTGTGCGCCCGGCCCGGGGCCAGGCGGTGATTGGAGCTGCCGGGCAGGCGAAGGGGCTCAGCTGCTGCTGCAGCCCCGGCGGTCCCAGGAGAGGAGGAGCGGAGCCGCTGGATCCGAGCCTTGCTTTATCACGAGAAGCAACAGAAGGAACACACGCCTCCGGATTGCACTTGGACTTCCAGGCAGACATAGGTGCTTGGTTTGCTGTGTCTTTGGAGGTGACTGCATGCAGTGGGTCTTTCGTTTATTTTCTCGTTTTGTTTCTAGGCCTTACTGGTTTAAGAGCTACTTTAAGAAGACATCAATACATAGTTTTGCTTATCCTAAATAACGTTTTTCATGGCAGTTTGTTCCTGGAACTTGCAGACCTGCTAAAAGATTTAACATCACGTAAATTTCAAGTCACTGCTGTAGCAGTGCCATTAGGAATGCTTTGGATCTGCCCCAGAACCCTTTTCCTTTGGCTCAGACCAGGAGCAGTGGGATGGCAGCAGTGCTTAACTCCTCCTCTGCATGGACCACCTGTAAAATATAACTGCTGGGACTAAGCTAAGTAATACAATGTTATATTCCAGGGATGAGTACAGCCATGAATGTGTACTTTGATACATGAAATTCCAACATATTACTAGAACACTTAACTAATACAATTACAATAGGCAAACAATCCCCTGGACCCTAAGTCACAACAACTTGGTAACTTTAATCTTGAGTCAAATAAATAACAAACCTAAAGCTTCTCAAACATGCTGATCTGGGATGCCTCTCTAGGAAATAGAAAAACAGTCCTAAAATTTTTGTTTTCTGCTTAGAAATGAAAGGGGAGGCTTCAGGCACATTCCAGGGCTCCCAGGACGTGACCTCCAGCCTTCATCAGTATGCTGTTACATTAAAACCTTCACCATTTCAAACACTCTTGGCAATATGCCGCTGAGTTTTGGGTTCCTTGTCCCTTTTAATTATCAGAGCTTTCTTTTGTGTTTGCAGCCCTACTTATGGTGAAGTCCCAGCCTACTTATGTTGCATGTAATTGCTTTATTGATCCATTCCCAGAGTGTAAATTGAACCTTTGGGCTCAGCCTGGAGGAAGGAGAGCTGGATAGGGGCACTGCTTTAGAAAAAAATTTAAGCTCTGTAGAGACCCAGTTGTCCCTTACCAGCACCTTTTTATCAACAGGATGAAGTTGCTGTGGCCTTTGAGCAGCCACAGCTTCACCTGGTTACACCAGACTAATGGTTTTAATCAGCAGGCAGAGACAAAGAGCAGCTAGAGAGCAAAACAGCCTTTAAACCCAACTTATATCTGTTGGGAAAATAGAGTCTGTGCTGGATCCTGGGGTTGAACCCAAAGTGCAAAGGCTCAGTGGGAGTGTAAAAATTTCCTTTCTTAATCAAGTATAAAAAGGTCTTTAACAAGAATAACAACTTTAATGATTTTTAAAAATATTTTTCAGAAAATTAATATGGAATAGTAAATTTTCTTTTGGTGATTGAGTTAGTTACTTTTTTGGGAGGAGGGGGATCTGTGCAGTCTCTGAGTGTTTGTATGAATAATGGAGATAGGTTTTAGGTACTAAAATGGTTCTATATAATTTTTAATTTAAAATACTCTTTAATGCTCAGGAAAACTCTATCATACATCTCTTGATTTCACCTGTTGAAACATACAGTGTTTGTCAAAGTAGTGCAGTGATCTGTAGCCAGGACTGCAGCAGAACATCCATGAATGTAGTTAGGTACACATATTTTGAAGAAACAAACTCTCTGGGATTCTTTGCTGTTTATGTTTAATAGGTTCATTGTACTTATTATTTCAGAACACAGCCAAATCCCAGAAGTTCTCTATGGGACATGGATTATGAAAGACTTGTGTGGTAAGAAAACCCTTCTTGGAACTGTGGGCTTTTACAAACCCTCCGGCCTGTTCAGAAGGGGCTTTCTTGAGCTATCACAGGAGAAGTTTGCTAAGTTAGAACCTGGGCAAGAAGCCACAAGAAAAGCACTTGTCCTGTAAACTATTCCTTAAACCCTTCAGATATATTTTAATAGATACCTTTGGACCTAGCTTGGCCTGGAATCTCTTGGTTTTGTAGCTGTAATCAAAATGCCAACCTGCTCAAAATTCACATCAGTGCCTTCAAGGGGATCCAGCACAAGGTGAAGTTGTTCTTGCTGTACAAGATGCTCTGGCTCCTTGGGAATACAGGAGTGTTATCTCAAGCCCAGCAGTCCAAGGCCTTCTCTCTGCTCCAGAAGCAGATGATTAAACCAAGAAAAAAGCCATTACAGCCCAAAGAGGAACAAACAAGGAGGACACATGGGTTTGGTATCTCATACACTTTCTGGTGCCGGCTGACAGGAAAAGCAGAGCAGGTGAGGGATGGGCATTGCTGGGTACAGCCTGGTATGGGTGCGTCCTGCACAGGGCCAGGAACTGCACTCAGCACTCGAGCTAAGACACAGCTGGGCTTGGGGCACTCAGCACTTGGCAGGATCAGTGAAGGAAGGGCAGGATCGATGGAGGATGCCCAGGGTCACTGGAGCATGTCTCTGGTCACTGGCGGATGCCCAGGATCAGTGATGGATGCCCGGGATCACTGGAGGATGCCCAGGATCAGTGACGGATGCCCGGGATCACTGGAGGATGCCCAGGATCAGTGACGGATGCCCGGGATCACTGGAGGATGCCCAGGATCAGTGACGGATGCCCGGGATCACTGGCGGATGGCTCCGGGTCGCTCCGGCCGGGCTGCAGGGCAGCGGCTGTGCAAGGGCGCCGCCTCCCGGCCGCCCGCGGCTCTGCAGGGACGGCTCGCGCCTCCATGTCCCCTCTTTGTCCCCCCCGTGTCCCCCAGCCGTGTCCGTGTCCTTGGGGGCTCCGGGCTCGCACATTGAGGTCTGAGCCGCCGCTGCCCTTAGTGTCCCCGGTTCCCACTGCCGGAGTTTTCTCCGCGGCGTCCCCAGTGCTCCGTGGGAACGGAGTACTGCTCAGGGAATGCTGCCTCCGTTCCTCCTTCCTTTCCCGAAGGAAACAGGAAACGGCCCAGCGAGGGAGTGTGCCCAGGAAAGAAGTCATTTACAGAGGAGAAATCTCCCTGCACTCGTGTGTGAGAGCTGAGTCCCTGGACAGGGATTTCTGTATCCTGCGAGTCAATTCCCTCAGGCCACTCACTCATATTAGCTTGGTTCTCTGCCCTTGCCTCACCGTGAAAATCCCGGCCATCGATATTTGGTATTGAACACACAGCTGTGTTTGTAGGCAAAGCATCACAGTCACTGTGACATGCCAAGACACGGGACGGTCGAGGCTATCTCCTGCCTGGCAGCCCTTTACAGAAAATGACCCATTTTTCTTTGTTAGAAAGGTAAACTGCAGTTTATAACCCACAATAGCACTCGGAGGAGGGCTCAAGTTGGTTATTTTTGTGAGGAAGAGCTGCACCGGGCATATGTTGGAGGCAGTATTAGTCATGATTTCTCATTTGCAGGTGTGAAGTTGCTCGGGAGCGTTCTCACGCTGTGGATGCATCCTGTAGAGGGCTGTGGTGTAAACTTCATCCTGGTGCTGCTCCAAAACAGAAATCAGCTTGGAAAAATGAAATCGAAAGAGTGAAAGGGAAAGAGTTCAGCAGCCAAGCACCACTCTGCAGACAGTAATGGGTGCTTCTATGTTTGCTTTAAAAAGAGACCGCAATCTTTAGCAAACAAGGTGATACATTCAGTCCCTCTTAGTCTGAATTCTGGCTATGAAAGAGAAAATGCCTTTAATGGATTTAAACAATACTCACACCTTCAAGATTTTGGTTGCTTTTCCAGGAAAAGTCTCAGGTATGCAATAGTAACTTTGGTTTCGCCGAGAAAAGCAAAGCCAAAGTCTTTGCTTTGTCTTGTCTTGCCGAAACGTCCACCAGTAGATAAATTTTTCTTAAAAAACTGAGTGAAGCCTCCTATACTTCTGGTAACAGCTCTGCATTCCCATGACCTGCATTCGTATGTGTCATATTCAGATAAGGAGGAGGCACAATGCTGACTAATGCTGCTTTTTTAGAAGGAAAATGAAGAAAGCTATTTGAGACAGGAATAGAAGTGCCAGCACTATATGACAGATGAACAGCTGGTAGCAAAGGTGGCAGCTCTAGCATTTCCCTGTATTTATGGAGTATTGAAACAAGGGAGTGTTATCTGGATTTGTTTTCCTGGGCTGGATGCTTATCTTCAGATTCAGCAATTCTCTGGTTCCCAGGGCCGGGTGTAAGATGGGTTTTGTTTAGCACAAGTGAATGTTGCTCCCTCACCAGAGCTGTGCCTGGAGCAGAGGCATGGCTGTGCCCCTCACCCACCCCCTCTGCTTCCAGTCTGTTCCCATATTTTGTCTGACAGCACTTGCTCCTTATTAACATGACTATAGCGTCTTTGTGCCCTCTTTCAGAAGAAGTCCCGCACCAGAATAAATTTCAGAGGTGACAGATTGGAACAGTTTGACCAGATGATGGCACACAAATGTCTCTGAGACCAACAGCACCTGTGGCTCTGCATCTCTTTGCCTTTGGCCCTGGGCAGGAGTAGTGCCTGGAACCATTGCCTACCCACTTCTGGCTTGTCCTCTCGTGATGTTGGGCTCTGGAGTGGAGGTGAGGAATTATGACCCTGGGGGAGAGGGGCTGTGGCTACAGTAAAGCAGGTACCTGTATTTATGTGTCATCCAGAAGCTCAGCTGTGCTGTATTTTAGAGTCTAGGAAAAAACAGGATGTTGGGGTTCATGGAAAACAAACCAGTGTGTGATGGCCAGTGCCAGGTGTGATGGTGTGACAGGCAGTCCCAAGCCAGGAAGGCAGTCCCAGCACATGGGGTTTTTGTGTCCGTGTCTCGTCAGAGCAGTTTCTAAGCCTCTTCCTCTCACTGCAGATTCTGAGTACGGGTTGATGGGGGGTGAAGTGGCAAATACCTCTCTGCTCACCCACTGTCAGGGGGGCTTTTGCAGCTGCTGGGTTACAGTGTCGTCCATAGATTTGCCAGATAGAGGACAGCACAGGGTGAAACACCCGCACGGGAAGGTGCCAGAGGGGTCCGCTGCCTCCTAAGAAGGGCCAGGGCATGCCAAGCCCGGTTTAGGACACTGGGGGCTGGGGTGCCTCAGCTCTTTACCCTGGGAGAGGCAGCTAGCACCCAGCCGCATCCTTTGAGTGGGGCTGTTGAGCCCCGCCGGGGGCACAGACCCACGGGGAGCCCGGCAAGGTGCCCGCTGGCCCCGGAGCTCGGAGCTGGGGAAAATCTTTCCGTGCGGGCAGCGGGGCATGAGGGCGCCGGTCGTAGATATAGGTCCAGGCTGGAGGGAACGTCCCCGGCTGGGAGGAGCCAGCGGCTCCGCCGCTGTAAACAGTGCGGGCACCGCCAGCGGTTGGGAGATGGATATAAAAAGGGAGGCGGAGGGGAGGCAGCCGGAGCGGCGGAGCGGGAGCTGCCTGCGCCTGCCTGCCCCTGCCCTGCCTGCCCCGCCAGGTGCCCGGCAGCTCCGAGAGCTGCAGCCAGAGCCCACGGTCGGCGCTGTCGGGACAGGTAAGTGTCTGCAGCGAAGTTTGGGAGCCGCCGGTGCCGCTCGTCGAGCGGCCGCTGGGTTCGCTCCGCGCCGGCTCCCTCTGTCCGCGCTGCTGCTCCGGGCCCGCCGCCTGCGGGGCTGCGTGGAGCGGGGACGGGGTCTACTTTCGCCCTTGCGACGTTAAGTGAAGGGAGAAAAGGGAAAAAAACAAAACAAAAAAAACCCCAACGAAACCATCCAAACATCCAAAGCGAAGTGTGCCTTTTGCCGGCCCCGTGCAAAGTCGCGGCGCACGTGTTGCGCACGGGAGCGGCCCCGGCTGCAGGTAGCGGCTGCGGGGAGCCCCGGGA
>VXBI01007222.1:749854-808989 GCA_013397375.1 Toxostoma redivivum
CGGCGGGGAGCGGCACATCGGCTCGGGGCGCTGCCCCTCCGGTGTGCGGGCCTCCTTCTCACCGCACGGGCGAGCCGCCGAGGGGGCGGCCGTGGAGGGCTTTGGACACAAGTTCGTGGGCGTGGGTCGCGGCGGCATCCTGGAGCAGCACGGCCCCTCCTGGACCCTCCTGGGTAGGACGCTGCATCCCTGCGTGCTCCGCCACGGCCCCGACTGCTCCGAGAGGCGCTGGGGCCGTCGCGGGCTCAACCTGCGCGTCCTGGACGGCGGCACGGCTCGGAANTGTGCCATGCTGCGCGCTCCCTCCTGCCCAAATTCTCTGCGGGGTGGAGGGCTCCGAGTGTCACCGGTTTGCTCCTTCCCCTGCCTCCTTCAGGCAGTCCTGGGCGCTGGTGGGGATCCTCGGAGGGATCAGCTTTCCACAGCAGAAGATAAGCAGAACCATCACGGGAATGGGACAATAGGGTCAGCCATAGCCCAAAGAGATTTCCTCACATACAACGGGACCTGTTTTACTGTTAATGCTTTCAGTGGGTGGATAAAAAGTTCAGTCTTCCCTGAGAATTGCTTGTCTTGTGTTGCTTTGCTCTGCTTTTCCTGTGTGGCAGCTGTGAATCTGAACAGTGCAATGATAATCATCATACCATAGTCTTTGGCTCACATAGATATTGACCAAGCTAATAGAAGTACTCTCTCAAAGTAATATTTTTGCTTTCTAGAGAAAGAGATGGCACTGACATATTTGATGCTAGAGCACTTCTATCATGCACAGGGTTATCTAGATCAGAATTAAATCAGTATGCTCTTCATCTAATTGCATGATTCTGCCACGTGCAACTGTAAAAATAATTGATTACTTCATTTTTCAGGCGTGCCTCATAATGGCTTTAAAGTGGAAGCACCCAAAGGAATAATTCTTCCTCTGGTGGATGAGGTTACAAGTTGGTTACCTGGTGACCTGGTATCATCACTGCCAGTACAGATTATTCCATGCATCAAACTGAAGAGTTTAATCTCCTTCCTTGTCCAAGGAAAAACAATCAAGTGAAAACTGATGGTATGAAATATTTTTATCAGGGTATTCATTTGTGGTAAATATTTACATTGTCTTGTCTTTTACATTCTACATTTATTTGTCTTTTAAAGTACTTTTGTCCCATAAATACAAGGGCACATATGAGAGCTGAAGGCCCTAATTTTATTTCGGGGCTTGAAAGTTTTACCAGAGGCAGCAGTCCTTTGTAGCAGCCTCTGGGATCAGATAATAACAACTGGCATGTCCCCAGATTTAGTGATTGCATAAAGGAAAGTTGTGAACTTGCTGTGAACAATTCAATAATAAAGATGTTCTGTTCATCCTGAATAAAAAGTTTTCTGGTTTCCACAGGCAGCCCACTTTGTCTTCACATTGGAGAAGTCAGATGTTGTTGATATGAGGGCAGAGGTTGGTTTTCTGGCCAGAAATATACTTATTCAAGGAGAAATGGAAGACTCCTATTATGGACAATATCAATGCCAGCTTTTCTCTTTTGATACATTTGGAGGGCACATGAAAGTGAGTAATTTTTAATACATTCACTTGTAGGTGGTTTCAGATACTTCCTTTCCTGGTTTGTAAACAAGCAATATAAAGCATCAAATTACCATTGTGTATGTGGGAAAAAGTATATTTGTCTATAAAAAAGGGGGAAATTTGTTAGCCTGTTGTGCAAAACCAGACTTGCAGTGAGACATTTTCTTCACTATGTCTGCACAAACATGCCCTTCTAGGGGATACCCTTCCAGGGGATTCTTTAGCAGCATTGCTGTCAGTAGGGCTCATGCAAAGCTAGTTCATGAGATGTCACTGAAGAAATTGCAGCTCCTGCAGAGCAAACCTGCTCCCTCCCTGGCTCAGAGAAGTGCTGGGTCTCACCCTGTTGTGCTTTGCCTCCTCTCAGTTGTCTCATGTGCTCTGGGTGGAGGTGCACTCTTGCTGTTGCAGGGGCTTTGTGTAGAGCTGCTTCTGTACCAGGCAGTGGAAACTGGGGAGCTGAGCAGGTCTGGGCTGAAATCACTCGGCAGTAGAAGCTGCCAGGAAATAGAGCCTGGTGGCAAATGCTGCCCCTTTCTGCAGTTGGTAGGAGCATGGTGTCTGTCACTGCTATTGCTAAACACTGCACATGCTGCTTGGCAGCTGCTCCTTGGCAGTCTGTGCCTGTAGGTGTGCAGCTGCTGGCACACGGCTCTGCAGGTCCTGAGCTGCTGTGGATGGAAACAGGGAGCCCACACTTCCTCCTGGGACCAGACCATGTTTAACTCTGCAAAAATATTGCCTAATGAAAGAGGAAAAAAACCAAACCTGTTTTTCTTTTTGTATGTGTTTCTATTGTAACGCCTTACCTGGATCTACATTTGTCTCAACAGATCCTAAGGAATTTTCTCTCTGTTCACATGTCAGGAATGGAACTAATAAAAACATGGGGCAACAAATCCTGGGCAGTTACCTAGTGCATTTTCACCTAATTGAGGATGTGGATGAGAGAGGAGGATATGGAATCTCGATAACCTGGCTATCCCCACTGCTTCTCTGGGTGTGTTGCCATACGTGGAACTCGTGGCCTTCTGGTAGGAGATATATTTTATTAGTAACAAGTTCAGTTCTTTGTTTAGTCAGGGCTAAATAGTGAGAGCCATTTGTGATGCAAAGAGAAATCAGAATAGTGAAATAAGGTATCTTTTTCCCAAAAAATGTCCTGACTTCTCTCTTGTTTGAGTTAGGACTGTCCCCCTGGTAATGCAGCTGTTTCAAATAAATGCCAGGTTCTCAGCCTGATTAATATTATCAGATCAGATATAATGTGATCAGATATAGGGAAATCTTTGCCATGGTAATTCTGGACAGTCTGTGATAATGGGAACTTTCATTTAAAATTAAAGCAGTGAAATATAAATGGAGCTGACTGAAGCAATGGACCTTTAATTTGCAATAAGATAAAAAAGACAGGGCTTGTTCAAGTCATGGCAACATGAAATATATCCCAAAATGTTCATGTGACAATGGGAATGAAACATGAGCAGAACTGGCACAAATGGTCACTTCAATGCCAGGAAAGACCTCAGGAACTTGGCTTTGACCTAGATCCTCACAAGGGTATTGTGAAGAGGAACTTAAAAAAAAAGGTCACAACAAAAGCCATACACGTCCCAGCTGGAAAAGAGAGATTCCTGCTCCAGTCCCAACATGTCCAGTTGCTGCAGGACACTGAGTGATGTTTTGGTGTCTGTGAACATTTCCTCATTCACTAGGTGTGTGCTCAGGCAGACACCCTGACCTCCTGTGCTTTTTCTGGCAATTTTTTCTTAGTCCTGTAAGAACTGAAAAAGCTGTGTAAGACACAAAATAGAGATGTGTTCCATGTGTGAAAGGGTTCCCTGAAAGAATGTATTCATGAAAAGGCAATACAGGACCTGTACAACACAGGAGCACACTTCACGTATCCTAAAATTGATTTATATTGTTCAGATCACTCACAATTTTTGATTGCCTTCTCAGATTTGTGATTTTCTCTGTCTCTAGAGCCTAATTCTGTGTACATAGTTCTTAGGCTGACAGGAGGCTTGTCCAGTGTGTGTGGATGTAGTTCAGCTTTCTTTCTTCCCCTTGGATATTACACCTCTGGAATTGAAGAAATATGTCTGGGATGAAAAATAAAGTCTATGCTAACAATGGTCCTTAGAAGAATGGTGTATGGTCTTGCTCTTTATCAGAAGGGAGGAACTCAAGGGTTTATCTGGATGTGTGGGGTGCAATAGCACACTCAAGAATCCAAGTGAGATCCAGCCTTGATCATGTGACCCTGAGGGTTTGGAGTACTTGAATCAGTGAGAAGATTTTATAGTAAAGATTAAATATGTGATTCTGTGAAAGAATCATGTGGCTTTGATCTGTAGTCATTAAAATGAAGAGTAGTTAAAACGTAATAAAAAGCCTTGTTTCAAAATAATTTAAAATAATTTGCAGTTGCAGAGCACAGCATGTGTATCAGAGCAAGGCAGTTAAATAACACAGACAGGTACCTGCTTCAGCATCACATCATGAAATTCCAGCCCCTGAGACAGAGTAAACCAGAGAGGAGATCTCCCCCCTCCCATCCTGAGGTTTTAGAGGATGTAATTTTAGATGCATATTGCCAGAGTGGTTTGTGCTCCACTGTGTGCAGGTCATGCAGAGCTGTGTGCATTCCCCTTCTCCATCTGCTGCTCTGTGCCAGGCTCGTGCTGCTTTGCAAGGCACAGCAGCTTGGGTTGCTCAGGAGGCTGGAGCAGGTTGGATGTGCTCCGTGCTGGGCACATGTCAGGCGTGTGCAGGCTGCTGGATCTATCATGTCTAACGTTGCACTGCATAAAGGTCACCTATATTGTATTGCTGAACTATATATAATTCAGTGTTCAGAGATACCTTAATCATCTGGTGTTGGGGACAGTGTTTCATGCTGGCACATACAGTAAAATGCCACTGTGACAGTGCTGCAGGTGGGTGCCTTTCCACGCTTGGGTTTTCTATCAGTGAGATGCTGGAATTGATCACTTATGGAGGTTTAATTCTGATGGCATGGACCTTTTTCTCTGAGTGCAAATGTATCTTTAAATCACATCAGTCCTGGTCACGAGAGTGATCACTACAGTTTCGTGTGTGTAACTTTTCAGGGCTGCCATGCAAGCCTGAAGCTGGGACTAATCATATTAATTGAAGCTAAAATCTGGTTTTGGATACAAGTCTGGCTTTTCATGCAGCTATCTGAAGTATAATTAGCCAAACTGCAGCTAAATGCAGAAAAATGAAACTCTACAATTGAAATGCTCTTTCAATCAACGAGCAGTTTGTTGTTGCAGTTTTCTGTCCAAAAATTCTAGTCTTCCATGGCCTCTTTGGCACAGCTTCTGCCCATCATTTGGGAGGGTGGAAGTAGCCAGGCTTACTGATCTTAGCAGGCTGGCAGGGACACTTGCATTTTTGCCTAAATCCATTTCCTATTTGTTTTTATGAGACTCAGCTGGCTGGGAGGGACATGCTCAGTGTCAGTTCTGTTACCCTGCCTGTGGCTCACTCCGAGGTGCTGTACCCATATGTAGGGTCCTGGTGGATTTCCAACACTCAATGAGAACTGGGTACCTGCTTGTGTTGTGCCTAATTTGTAACTCTTTTTTGGACACCTCATTGAGGCAGAAACAAGAACAGCAGATGACAAGTTTGAGGGGTGACTGCCAGGAAAACAATGAAATCCAGCAGATTATATATATACCTATGGGGACCATACTGTTTGTGACTCCAGATGTTATGTACAGTTGCAGTCCATCAAGGGGAAATTACAGGATATGATTCCACAAAATGGATTTATTTCAAGTATCCCTCTGTATACAAAAATAACCAAGTAGGTTAATATTAGTTAATCTTGCAGTCTTGCAGAGACATAACTGACGTCAACAGGAATTTTGTATGCCTGAAGAGGGAATATAAATGCTGACAGGGATCGTTTGAGTACAAAGTTAAGGTTTCTGTAAGATTTAGTAACAAATAGCTGGTATTTTAACTAGCCTGAGTTAATATTTACATTTAAAAGAAGGATTTTTGAATTTATCTTCATAAGACTGTACATCAAAGGAGGCTTGTGCTAAGTCCTTTTGGTCAAATTAGGGTTTAATGCCATATCCCTGAGCATGTCAATTAATATTAAATAGACTGAAATAGTAAAATACCATCTCTACCCAAGATGATCATTATAGGAAAAAAGTGGCCCTGCACTTCTGAGAATGGAGGAGAAGGAATGGGAACGTTGTTAATATAAATTACTTTGCATGGTGCATTTTAAAGTATATCTTATTTAATTTTGGAAATGTTGCAGTCATAAAAATTTCTAGATTAACCATATTGATTTGTTGGTTTTTCACATGAGACAGACTTATCTTTATGCAGATATTTACTCTATGACACTGAATCAAATATTCTCTCTGAGACATGAGGGTATTTTTAAATCCAGTATTTTGCAATTTCCCCTTAATTATGCATGTAATCTTCCTCAGAGTAGTTTTAAGATCAGTCCACAGTTATGCACACTGCCTGTAGCTCATGTCAGCTCCAGGACTGATGGAGACACCTCTCACAGTGATAAAAGGTCAGCAGCTTTTTTATACATGATCTTTATTACTTACTTGCAAAAGATGTTATCCAATGAAGTGAGACAACAGATGACAATGTATTTATAGTTCTATCTGGCTTCTGTGTGTACCACTAGTGATCTTCCCTCTGAAGAAGAACTCCTTACTGGGACAAACATCAACATTATATCTCCTTAATCTTCTTCTTAAAGGGCTATTGTGGCTTGCAAGGATATTTGTTTTGTTTTTTCACATAGAAGCTTCATAAATTCATAGAGAATCCCCAACTCCTACCATTGCCCCTAAAGTTTCAAACAACAAACTAGAAGTTTCACTTTTCAGACATTTTCCAAAGCTTCTTAACTTAAAAAATCCCCCAACCCTTGGATTTCCTTCAGCTGCATTGAACAGAGCATGGATTTTGTGTTAATGTTCACATATAATTTACAACAGGTTCAGCATGTGGCTCCATAAATGACCATGTCTAACATTACTAGATGGTTTATTTTCCTTAAAGAGTGTCATTAAAACGTTGTGTGGAGTTTTAAAGTCAATAGGAGAGTTGTGGCTCAAGTCCAGGGCAGTGCTATGAAAATGTATCCCTTCCTGTTTGGTAACTGCTTAGGATCATTTTGATTTTGATTTTTCAGGGCTGTCAGCACGTTCTGGATTGCAAATCCAAACAACAACTTAATAGAGAATGCAGCGGCTGGTGCTCAGGTAAAACCATTTAATGGCAGAGCTATGCTTTGCCTCTACTTCCCAAATATTCTACACTTACTTATTGATGTCAAGAGCAATAAGTTTTTAGTAATACATAAAAATTGGATATGTATTTCTGCAACCTTTGTTAAGAACTATTTGCCTACACTCCTCCACTGATTTCTCTCACAATTGTGACTGGAAATGGTGTGTGATATCTCTTTGAAAATATTGATTTTTATTATTAATTTATAGTTAAATGCTCAATAAAATTTCATATTTCTATATATGAATACATGCTCTCTCTTTATTATTATCTCTTATGTTTACCCAAAATATGTTTGCTTTTTATATACTGGTACAGACCTGGCTGTTTTCTAATAAACACCTGAATTTCACCCACAGTAAATGCATTTTTAAAACCCTTGTGTGTGCCCTGGGGTCCTACAGTGCATGCTAAAGGATAAGGTGGGAGGTGTAGGAGTTATGGGCTGCTGTGTGTCCCCACAGGATGGCCAGGCTCAGGTTAGAAATCTGGCCAGCATGGTTTGAAAAGCTGAACTCCCAAGGTCACCTGTACCACTGATTGCAGAGCCCCATTCCTCAGACCTCCCTTTCTCTTTCAGGATGTTGGATTTGGTGCCTCTTCCACTGGACAGTCTGAGGGAAGATACCCAGAGGAACAGCCTGAGCATCCCCCCTGGGAGTGTTTTACAACAGAGCCCACTCCAATTTCAAGGCATGTGGATGGTTTTTATGTCAATATAACAGCGTGACATTGACTGTGTGTGCTGCTCTGTGATGGTTGTGGGTGCATCACATTTTGATAAAGATCTTTTTAACACTGTATCAAGACACAATCAACTTTTGGGGCCCCTGTTTGTTCTAAATATTAAAGAGGGAGCTGAGGAGAGTGGAGGTCCCATTCCAGGAGCTTCAGTTGGGTGGCTGTGTTAGAGGGAATGTGCCCAAGCTATGGGTACACCTTTTCTAAAGTGAGATTTAAGGAGAAACAGGCAGGATCCTCAGCACTGCTATTGAATCACAGTGATGCCAGGATGCAAGGGGAAGAGGAAAAGTAATTTGTGCCAATGATTGCTCATCACCTCTGGAAAATGAGACCAAAAATTCAAGGGTAGCTCCAACAAAAACACTTTCCTCCGAATATGCTGTGGACATGAAAGCATAACCTGTAAGACATAAAAATAATTTAAAACTTATTTCTCAATATTCTAGATTGAAATTGGTTTTGTTCTCTGTGTTTTGTATATTTTACATCTTGGTCCATGGTAGTTGCTGCTCTAGCCCAAAGCCTGTAAGTTGGCTGCAGCAGCTCATGTTCTCTTTTGACTGTTGGGGGACTCATCACTTGTTATTTAAAGCCTTAATTCTTAACAACACTCCTTTTCCAAAAAGTTATCAAGAGCTTGGCAGGGTCCCTTATTGCTTTCTGCAAGGGAGAGAGAGTGGGAGTTCAGAGCCTTGCTTTGGGTCAGCAGAGAGCCCAAGATGCTGATGTATAACATATGGCAGGGCAGGCTGTGTCCTGACTCCAGCGTGCTACATCCTGTGCTAATGTCATGCTGAGCAGGGCCAAGAGACACCAGAAGGGAAAAGAGCCCTGGCTGCTGGTGCTCCTGTGCCTGCATGCACTGCCTGCCCACATCCATTGATAAAATCTGGGATATTCACTCCCTGTTGAGTGATCTGCGAAAGTAATTGGAGGCGTGTGCATTTCCAGGCTGGTTTGTTTATTGGAAAAGCAGTAAAAACAACGAGAGCCAATGCTGAAGATCCCAGGGAGTATCTCAGTGTCGATAATGCCAGGTAAGCACATGCTGCATGGCTCGGTGTTTTGGATAGCTGTACTGCATCTTGGCTTCTGCGTTGCATTTAGCAGATCATTAATGCCTCATTATGGCTGGAGCATCTGAAAAAAACACAAGCTCTCTCTGATGTGCAGAGGCAACTATTCCATAGCTATGCACTGGATTGTTTGTGTTATTGCTGGCCAAAAAGGACACCCATGCACTTGGTTGTGAGGACTAAGCAGTGAAACATGTGGAAGGGGATCCAGATCCCATTAGTGCATTAGTGGGTCTGTAAACTGTAACATTTATTACTAATTGCTTAGAAGAACTTACATCTGAAAGGTGATGTAAGAGGCTGCTGAGACTGGTCTGGGATTAATGAGGAAAATAAGTAGCCTCAAACCTTTTGTCAGCTGCTTTGAAATATCTGAGCTTCCTTTTGCAAAGTGGAAGCAGGTAAATTAAGGCCATTTCCTCCCTCACTGCAGTCCTATGGGTCTGTGTGAGGAAGCTGAGAGAAATCAGCTGCTGCTCCTGGTCAAGCCTTGGCTTTTTCCCTCCTCCATCATCCCTTATTGATATGATGTTCCCATAAGGCTGAAAGGATGACTGTGTGTCCCTTGTGACACTTCCCTGCCAGGGTCACCCCCTTGGGCACCAAGGAGACACTTTTGTGCCTTTGTACCTCAGCTGGAAGAAGTAGGAGGTGAGGGTAGAATCAGAGAAAGCAATGGTGATTTTTTTTCCAAACACAGCATAGATCTACTATTAACAGCCAGTGTGGCAAGAAATAGTCTGTGAGCAATTTAGATGCATCCAGCTCCCAGGGAGAATCTTTTTTGCTTTTGGCAGCTTCTCTTTCAGCAGACACAGAAGCATATGTGTGTTTGGTCTGTACATGGAAGGAGAGCAGCTCCAATTACTCTGTTATCCTTGCTGAATGAGATTCTTGAAAGTGTCTAATTGATTTTCTAGCGTCAACAGAGGGATTCTCAATGGACCCTGTAAGGACATCTACAAAAGAACCTGAGTGACTTGGGAAAAATGTTTTCTCTGCCTCTAAATCACACTGAATCAAATTAAGGAGTAGCTGTGGGCCCATTTGTGTCTTGTGAGAAATCACCTGCTCACTTCACCTGGGCCAGAATTTTGTCCTTATGGATGTTTCTTGCTTTCTGCTTACACCAAAGCTCAAAAGTGAAATCAGGCCAATAGCCTGACTCTGATTCAGGGCATATCACCTCTTTAGACCCACCATGCCAATAACTGGAAGCCAAAAAAGATCTGCTGGTCATTACTGCCTCTGACTGAAGTTGATTCCTGTTTCTCTTGTGCTGCATTGATTAAGATTCTTTCTTCAGGTCTCACCCTCATCAAGATGCTGATCCTGAAAAGCCACGAGTTCCTGCCATGATTGATGGTCTTTTTGCTCTTAAAAATAATGACCATGGGGCCTGGGCCAGAGGTGGTGACATTATTTTCTACAACTGAAGGTAGGTTACTATTATATCATTCCACCCTCAACAAGCATAAATAGGTCTGTAGGCCAAATTCACTGCAGACATTCCTCATCATTTACACCATCGTGTTTCCTCTGTCCCAGGTTTTCAGACAATGGAATTGTACTCACTCTGGCAAGGCAACTTCTTAAAATGGGTCTTCTGCCCATTTTTTCCCCCCAGTGTAACACGCTCAAGAATGGAAACTGAGACACTCCCCTGCTAATTAGTGTAAGACAGGAGAAAAGCTCACATTTCCCCTCTGGACCACATCAAGCCTTCCCTGGGCAGCCATAAATACAAGGGGCAATTTAGCCTTTCATTCTCTTTGCCTCAGCATGCCTGGGGAATACATCATAATTGCAGAATATTTCCTGCTGGATGGGAGGTCCTGATGCTCAAGCCCAAAGTACCTTGTCCCTAACTTGATGGTTTCTAAACATATTTTAGAGCAGGCTGTTAAAGCGGTGTATGCACCTTTTTCCAAATTAGGGACACAAATTTTGCTGTGTCTGTGGTGTAATTAAGAGTGTTAATTAATTGGTGTACTGTGCTGCATATTTATGTGGTGTTTCTTTGCTTGCAGGGATGGGACTTTCCTGACAGATGACAGCTCCAGCCTGGAGGTGACACGCTCCATTTTAGTTGGAGAAAGCTGCAACTTTGGCTCCCAGAGAGGCCAAAACAGCTACTGGGGAAAAGGGACAAATGGAGAACACAGAACACCACCCAGAAACAAGTGAGTTATCCTGCCATTTCTTCTTGGTGTTAGCTTAAGGTAGAAGAAAAGCCCCAGGAATTAATGCGGCTACCAATGAGTAATTTATACCAGGTGCTTAAATTATTGTTCAGGCCAGAAATAATAAGCATCCAAATAAACTTATTCTTCAGGCCAACAGCTTCAGAGAATTCTTGACTGAATGTGTTTGATTTAGTTTTCTCCTTAGTTTATTAGTCAGTGGAGAATGGATTAGAGAATCTGACTTGTGCCAAATGGCTCTTGTGTGGTGCTTCAGTGGTGCAGCATCAAGGTGAGGGTGCAGCTCCCACACACCATGACACTCTCCCTCCTGTGGGCATAGCTGGGCAGACACAGCCAGTCTGGAAAAGGAGAAACCATTTTTCATTATAACATCTTTTTTCTTTCTTTGATGACTATGTGTTATTTTCTGTTTTCAGCAGCACAGCCTCCTCTCTAGCAACCACAGTGCCTACCCACATCCTCACAGTAAATTGTGCTGCCCTATGCCTAAATTCTACTTTAATATATGTTTTTGGTGAGGGTCAACAATTATTAAACCTTCTATGAGGTATAAAAATTAATTAGTAAGCAGTAGTAATTAGACATGTCATGCACACAGCTCTGCTATACATGACTCGACCATAGGTGACAACAGGAATGGGATCTCTGCAGGACAGCAAGAATAATCAGAGTTTTCCTCAGTTATTATTGGTGTTGTTATTTAATTGAAAGTGCAAGAATCCTCTTTTGCAGTTCAGACAAGCTCTAATCGTGTTGTTAAGCAAGGTACTCTTGGGGAGGACTATGGCAAAGCATCTGATATCTGTCCTTGTGGTACTTGCTTCCAAGGAGACACCTGTCTCCAGGACGTCTGACTGCTACCATTATTTTCAGTCATGCTGATGTTTTCCTGAGAAACCCATCTGCCCTAAACAAGGGACCTGATGGCAGTGCTGCCCCACACAGCCCTTTGGGTCCTTCCTGGGTGATGATTTCCTGGGTGGCTGGAGACAGGGGCTTAGAACTGCTTTACACCAGCTTACAAATTTTTTGCAAGATTATAAGTAAGATTATAAGTTTTTTGGCTTTTGAGCTTCATCCTGCAGAGGATGTTCAGCAGAATTTCATCATTCACATATGATGAGTTTTCAGATCCCAGTTTTGGGAAAGAAAAGGTGGTTAATATCTTTCTTAAAGGTTAAATATCTTTCTATGTTAATATCTTTCTATGCTGTCAGAAGACATGGAGTTTGCCCAAGCTGTTTACACAGGACTGTGTTTGTATTTAAATCTTCTAGGACATTCCTTACCCATGGATTCCAGATTTATAATGGGTCTGTCAGGATGGCAAGATGCACTTTCAGGAGGTTCACCCCAAGTGTTGACAGATACTCAAGTGCCATCGGGTTCTTCATGAAAAATCCCTGGCAGATCAGCCCCCAGAACAACGTGTCAGAGATGCTGATGGAGAAAAGTGTAAGTAAGAGAAGCAGAAATGTTTGCTGTTAGATATGAAAGGTTTTGAAATTTTTAGCAGTGGTGAGAGATCTGTCCTAGAGCAGGATTTCCAAGCAGAGGTGTGTGTAACATTGGTGAATGCCATCAATTAATATTGAAATCCTTTTCTTATTAGTGATGAAGGTTATTTATAAGCAAGTAAAATGTGATGATATTGTGCCTGGGCAGACATACACAAAAAAATCTGCATTGGAGAAAGGTTTCACCTTGTAACCAGAACATCCAGAACACAACTCTTAGGTGGTGCAGCATTGCCAGCTGCTGAGGACTTGGCAAGGACCTGGCCTCAGAGGTTGAGAGGGTCACACAGGAGATATCAGGAGCCAGGAAGCTGCAAAACAATTCCACAGAAATAGCAAATGCACTGAGAAGCAAAGCCATGACCCAGTTTCTGAGATCAGCTGTGAAATTCCTGTTGAGCACAACAGGGACTTCCCTTGAGCTGTGACAACAGAATGGGGCTCTGTATCTCTGCCTTGGCAGAAGCTGTAGAATGCTGAGCAATTCCAGTCCTTGTCCTGGATTCCTGCAGGGATCATGGCCCTGGACACTTGGCTTGGGAAATGATGGATTCCACCTGGCTCTCTCCAGGAATCATGACCTCTCCTCAGCTTTTTTCAAACAAGGTCTGTAGTTGTTGGGATGTCCATGAAGTACAGTAACTTTGGCTTGAGGTTTGGCTTTATCTTGAGGAAAATTTCCATTGCTCTGAGGTTGACCAATATCAGTCCCTCTGGCAAGCAGAGCATTTATCTGTCCCCTCTCTGGCACACTTCAGACCAACAACCAGGGGGTATTTCATGAAAGATGATGTTGATTGCAGTCACTTGACTGCTCCTCTAAGGAAAACATGGGCTCTGTGCACTTTGGTGAGGAGATCTTACTTACCTCAGATGCTTTATGGACCTTTGGAACAAGAATAAGAGTTAATTTGCTGTTCCTTCTTCATGTGTTCCCTAGGGGAAATGGGTATAAGATGGTCTTGGGGAGCATTGACAAGAAAATCAACAAGGAACTGGAGGGGGAGCTTAGAGAAAAAATGTTTGATCAGTGGAGAGGAAGAGTGGAAAATTTCCTCCAGTAATGGCTGTAGGACTGTCCACCAAAATGGTTTCAGACAAGTGATGCCTATGCTCATTGGAAAAGGGTTGATTATACCTTGAATGGCTGAAAATACAATTCTTTAACACAGTCACAACATTTGAGGCAAATGAGCCTCTAAATATGCAGCATTTTCTGCTTGAGAGGCAGTTCAGTACTGCAACACCTTTAGAAGCTAAGGTTTTCAAAGAAAAAATGGTGAGAAGATTTCCTAAATAACTCTGCAAAGTAAATTAAACCAATGCAGTGTAAGCCTATTACAAAAAAACAATGAACAAAAAAACCCCACAAAACACAAAAAAACCCAAACAAAAAAAAAAAACCCAAAACAAACCCAACCAAACCCTAATGACATTATTTCAATAATTATTTATTATTTGTATATTTCCAAGAAAATATAAACTTCTGAAGCTGGTACTTCGCCAGCTTAAAAACCATGTATGTTTGTAAGCACCTGCATCCCAGCAATTTTCACTTTGATTCTATCTTATCTGGATTGAACCCAGATGTGCTACATCTGATTTTATGCTTGTAGGACAACAGACAGCTTATTTTTTGTTGTTTTTGTTGTTGCTCATTGCTATATGAGACAATATATCTTTGCCTAGTTAAGATAGAGCCTGTCAACCATTTTAATTAATTTTCCATCTCCAGGCTTCATTTTGTTAGTTTTTAAAGGATGGATAAGTACTAATTCCCTAAAGTACAATCATTTTACTGTTGTTCAAGAAGAAATTAAACATTACTGCAAGTTGTACAGTGATGACAAAACTATTAGTCATGCTGAAGGATAATTGTATAATTAATCAGACTAATCAGCAGATTGGTCGGACAACAAAATAATAAAGCCAGTCAGGTCTTGTTTAATTCCAGCATAAAAAAAACAGTGAAGCAGAACATAAGACTTAAACATTGCACTCCACACAAAGGATTCTAGTTGTCTATCCACTGACAAAGCTCAATCTCACATATTATCTATGCATTTATCCATTGCAATATTATTGCTGGGCTTGTCTGTTTATTTTGAGAAGAGTACTTTTAGAAAGTTCTTTCAAAGCAGTGGAAGCAGCAGTTGGCTGTAACCCAGCTGAGGGATGATTGATGGCTGTGGTCTCCTGTGTCTCTGGATCAAGCCCTGTCCACACACTGCTGCACCACTTCCTAAGAAGACCTGACATATCTCTTTTTAGTTATAAAACTGCAGCCATTCACCCCTCTGAGGCACAGAGTGAGGAGGAGGAGCAGGAGCAGGAGCAAGGCCACCTGCAATAGGTGCAGAAGACTCCCAAACCTTCCCAGCTCACATCCACTGCTGAAAGTCCCTTTGGTCATTTCGTCCCTGCAGCCAGGAGTTTGGGGTGGATTCCATCCTGCTCCACTCCTACCTCTGCCAACTCTGCTGCATCTCAGGAATTGCTTCTGCCAAAGAAATCCTCCTGGTCTGTGTTGGGTGGGTTTGTGGTCCCCAGAAAAGATCACAGAGGCCAGTACTGACCCTGGCTATGGACTAGCAACTCCCATGGGATTGCAGCCCAGCCTAGCTAAGAGATGGGCACTTCCTAATGTTGACTTTGCTGTGTTTGGCCTGTGTTTTTTTAGTGCTGGGTTTCTGCAAAGCACACATTTGCAAACAGCTCATGATGGGGAAAAAGAAAAGCAGACAGTGAGTTGAAGTCTGTTATTTCCTGAAGCAGACAGCAGAAAAAAAACCAGTCCCAGCCCAAAAGAGACTCCTAAGCAAAGGGAACTTGGCAGGGTGAGGATTTGCATCACTCCAGCAGAGGAAAAGCCATGGGGACAGAGATTTTGGGTGGTAAAAGAAAGGGAGATTCCCACTGGATGAAAATGGTTTTATTAAAATGATAACAGTGATACAGTGAGATGTCTTTTGTTGGCAGCTTGTGCCAACACTCAAATGTTACAAGAAGTTACCAATTATTACGATGATTTCCAGCACATTATTATTTTTTAATATAAAAGTGCAGTCGTCAGGGTTCCCTGCAGGTGTGTTAGGTGTGCTGCCTTTGGGCAGGTTGAGTTAGCACATTCTTAAGAGATTACAAACAGAACACTGTCAGGCTTCAGACAGGTAACTCAAGAACCTTTATACCATATCACTCAGAGGTAGTCCACACCTAGTGAAAATTAGGTGTCTGAATAGTAGTGTGGCATCCAGACATGACCTGTCTCTGCACCTTCTAGCTCATTCCTAGCTCCATGTGAACAAACCTGAGGAGCAGAGTCTTTATTCCTGTGTGTTCACTTAGAAAAAAATGCACACTGCCACAGCTGTAATTGCAAACTCAGTTGCACTTCTATCCCACAGTGTACCAAAGTAAGGTAACCTTGAGGCTTATACAAGAAGTGACACTGCTCATTAACATTTCCACTTTAATTCTGACTTTCAGACTTTTTAGAGGAGAATGTTAGAGATAAGAACAAACTTAGCACCAAAACTGTCTGCTGGATGGAAACACTGAGAGTGTTGATCAAATGTAAGACGTACTGGCTGTGCCTTCATTTGGTTTGAAGTGCAGCTGACTTTGTTCTCCTCCCCAGTGAAGTGCCTGTTCTCATATGCAGCTCCAGAAGTGCCATCACAAAGTATTTGTAATGGAGTTTTGAGCTGCTGAACAGTGTTTACATTTTTTATTATCTCATCTTTTATAAATTAAAACTTGAGGAAAGAAAAAAACAACTTTTGGGATCCTTCTAGGCCAAGGCCAAGTAGCCTTTTGGGGAAAAACTTCCTGTGGTACAGCAAGAAAAGATTTTAAAAACCTCAGAAATGCACCTTAAATTTCCAAGTGTTTGAGCCTCCTTTAAAGGAGACTGCTTCAAGCATTTGTTTATGAGATTCATACTTAGACAAGAAGGTGGCAGAAAATGGTTCTAGGCTTTAATTTAATTTTAAAGGAGTAAAGACTTTTATTCTGCAAATAGTTGTTGCTGCAGGGTTTGGGGTTTTTTTAAGGTGATGGACTTCCCATCCAACTCAGAGTCACAATAACCCTGCTACTCTCCTAAGCCATTCTGTTTATCATTGTTAAAATAAAGCCTTTAAAGCCCTTAATAAACTTTCAGCCTAATCCTGCTGACCCTAATTCTTACTCATGTGCACAGTCCAATTAAAATTAGTTGGGCTAAATGGAACAAATGACAGTCCTTTGGGTTGGCACAATCCTGTTGTTATTTATGCTGTCTGCTTTTATACGTGTTGCTGCCGGATTCATTCAGAGTGCTTGACCTGGAGTAATTATTTTCTTGATTACTTCAGAACTTAATCTTCACACCCTGTAATAATTTCATCTGCAGACATTAAAATATTCCATACTTTTTTTTGCTGAACATCTGCAGTTTCCTTGTTTTGCAGGGTTTTCATATCAGCACAGATATTTTTACTTAGCTACTGAAAAATCTTGAGAGCTGAGCTATGCACAATGAGGATAATACTTCTTCCTGTTATTTCTCTTTCCTAAAAACAAAAATAATCATGGGATATATTAGAATGTGCATGAGAGCCAGTTCTGAGAATTTAAAACTTTTATAAGTTTTATGGGGGTTTATGAAGAATTAGAAAAAAAATGGCACTGATAGAACCACTTAAAGTGGACATTGAAAAGATATGAGAAAATTCCCCAAATAGCCAGGTTGGTTTTCTTTTCTTTATTAACAGCTGTGATATTCCTCAGTAAATTTCATAATCATCCAGTATTTTCCTACACTTTCAGTAATTCTCTTCTTTTGCCACTGTTCAATTTATTGCTGTGTGATTTCAAGCAACACATGGTGGTGTGGGTGTACTTCAGAGAATCAAAATTCAAAAATCAAAAATCTAAATTTTGTAGAAATATCTCCTGGGATTAAGAAATGAGAGGGAGAACCAACATGACTGGCATTTTTTTCTAAATAGAAGAGGCAAAACAAAACTCTGCTCAGACCATAGAGCTGCCTAGTTCCAACTCTATCACTGTCAAAATACTGCAAAGCTGAGTCCTTACTTTGAGCTAAGCAGTGATTTTTTACCTTATTTTCTCCTCTAGGTTGGACTGAGAGTGGTTTTGGCAGACCAGGCCAGTGGTTTGAAAACAATGACAATGGAAATGTCCCTGTTCCATGATGTGGATGGCTGGGTGACAGGGCATCCAGACACCTTCAGAGGCAGAGCAGACAATTCCCTGTGCCACATCCCTCCTTGTGCCCTGCTGGAATGGGGTGATCTGTCCTGGGAAACTCACACAGGTAACTCCCAGCCCAGCAGCACCAGATATTCTGGTGAGGGGGGAGGCAGTGAAGCTGCTCAGCACTACTCACACAAAGGGTCAACAGTAAATTTGGTGTAATTTTGCTGCAAACTGAAATCCAGTTGGGAAAGTTTGGTATTTTCTTGTTCCAGTCATTTGTCTGCTCTATCATGGGGCTCTAGTGGATTGTTCTGGTGAATTAAGTTGCATTAATGGAAGATGTTACTTCTCTGGTACATCCTACTTGTGTACAAGATGGTGAAATGGGTGGTTGAGATGTAAACTTAGACCTATTTCCTATTTCCCATGCAGAAATCACAGGCTGAGAGGTGGCCTTAAACCTTGCCAGCAGTGAATGCCACAGTCAAACATAGAGTATGCATGTCTCCTTAAGCTAAAAAAATTGGATGCATTTGCTTTAGTTGCACAGCAGAGAGCAGGAATTGCTATTTAAGTATCTAAACACTGAAATTAAAAACCCTGGTGTGTTTTGGCTGGGCAGAAACAGGATTGGGCTCCTATGAAACAGTCCCTTTGAAACAGAGTTTTGTCCTTGGCACTTAGTTTGGCTCTGTGTCTCTGGAGAAATAATTGTCCCTGCTCTGGCAACCTAACAGTTAATTTCAGAGTTGCAAACAACTAGGCATTTATATTTTTATTTCTATTAATATCCTCCTGGTTATGGCACTCTGCATGGTGAGACAATTTTTCCACCATAGAAAATTTCCTTGGCTAGGTTTAGGCAAGCATAAACATTTACTTCTCTGGGATCCATTACTTACCAACATTTTCAACTAATAAGCATCCAGCAGGATGAGTAAAGGTCATATTAAATGCTTCACTTTATGGGTTTTGGGAGGGAAATGTATGTATGTGCAGGGTAGAAGAAATTGGTCTCGTGCCATGGGGTTTGATTAATTTGAAGAGGATAAGTGTTAGAATATTTCAGCCTCAGTCTGATTCTCAGCACCCTGCCTAACTGATGTCTTGTTTGTCTGCTAAATTCTGAGTGTCATACTTCAGATCAAAAGCCTTAAAGAGTGAATCCGATTATGGAGAAAGATGGTTTGCTTTGATCTTAACAACTTTATTACAAAATCTGTTTTTCTGCTCCTTTTCATGTAGCTCTGGTAGAAAATAACTTGTATTCTCCCCTAGTGCAAGCAGGTGAAAATATCCTTCCAGCTGAAGGAAATAGTGACTCCTATGTCACTGCTGAATGGAGCCCAAGATAGTCAGTCTAGGGATGGGCTACTTGGCATGGAAAACTGAGATCCAAGTCCTTCAGCTAACATTGCAGGCAAATCCTTTCTGAGCTAAGTGCCTAGAGTACAGTTAATTCCTTTCTGCTTGGTTTCTTTCATTCCCATTTCATGCTCCTCTTCTCCTGGATGTAATTTGCCCAAGAAAAGAAACGCCTGGGGAAAAACAATTCCTCTGGCATGGTTTCTAGATCCAAAAATCCCGGGGATGGGCTTTCCTGAGGGTGTTTTAATCTGGCAGCTCAGGCCAGATTCCCACCCTCTGTGGCTGGTTCGTGGTCCTTCCTCCTCAGTGTCTCCAAGGAGCATCAAATCTCATTGCCCTGTGGTGTCCAAGGGCTTCCTTCAGCAGAGAGCACCAAGTAATGCCTCATGGTCCTGGGAACACCTTAAAATCATGAAATTCACTAAGCAAGAACTATCAGGTCTTTTAGTCCTCCCTTTCTGATTCTGGAGTCTGCAGTGTTGAAGCCCAAACAGGACCAACCCCTTTGCTCTTTAATGACAGCTGAAACTCTCATGTTGTAATGTAAATAAAGCAAGGCTTTGAAGGGGAATACTAAATAGAGGGAAACTCACAGGGAAATCACAAGAGCTGTCAGCACCCCATCTCCTGGCAGGCTCTGAGTCCCTCAGACTTCACCATCAAGGCACCAAGGTCCTTGGTGTCCCATTAAACTGACCTCCAGCAGTGGCAAAGGCCAATAAAAAAAGAATGTAGGGAGAGGCTTCATAGTTCTCTCTGTGAGATTTCCAGTGGCACAGAACTGGAGACTCCTTGACACCTGCAGTACTGGTTACAATGTAAATGAGATTCCTAAACCTTTTCTGATTTTTATATAAATTATAGGACAAGTGCCTTGGTTCCCACTGAGCAGGTGAAGCCATGCATTTACTGTTTGCCTGCAGACTTCACAGCAACTCGTCAGGGGAGGCTGTGAAACTTCTCTTTTGGTATTAGTCTTTATTAAAATAAGCAGAGTTTTTGGCAGTTTGTGCTGTTTTCTTTTATAAGCTTAAAAAGGTGTTAGACAGTCATAAGAGACTGCCACACAGCCAAATTAGTGTAAGTTTTGAATTAAAAAAAACGATGCCTTGCAATTCTAAAATACTCTAGGAAATGCTGTTGATTTTACATCCGTTCACTTAGTCATTCCTTAACTTCTGTTGGCTGAAACAGAAATGATTCCGTTTTTGTCAACCCTATCCTTGCAGTGGATGTTTGCAATTTGCTGATCCTTCATCTCTGGGTTTCACATCCTTGGCTGGTTCTGTGGACTTGGTGTCCCTGTGTCTGCTTTGATACTGATGCTATTAAGTGGAAAGCAAGTAAGAGATGCAGGAGGTAGTGAGAGTGGTTTTCTAGCCGCAGGAAAACTGTACAGTCCCAGGATATCTGTGGTACTTGAGGATTATCAGCACCTCACAGACTGGGAAGAAGGGAAAGCCTGTGAGATGTTTTTCAGTTCATGGTATCTGTGTTTGGAAAAAGAGGTTCAGTTTGGATCTCTGATATAAACCAGCTGAAAATCAAAGTAGTTTTCTTGATGCCAGTGACATCCTAGCATGTCTTAGAGACAGAAAGATACATATTTTTCTTTCTGCAAGAATTTTAAAGCCTTCACTTGGAAATTTCATCGAGAAAATGTTTTTCCCTAAGATATTAACATTTTTTGAACAGTCAGTCAACCAGAAAGGGAGAAGGTATGTTTTTTAAGGTTTTATGCCCCAGCATGACAGCTGACAGCATGACAGGACAAAAGCAAGAGTAACAACACAAGAAAGCAAGAAAACCTTTTCTCAGAAATCAACATTGTTATTTCTAATACTTGGCATGTTGCTTATCTTCATACTTGCTCTCCAGTTGAATAGCAGATCCCCCTGAATTGTAAAGAACTTATCTTCTCAGTTTCACAATCTACTTGGGAAAATTGCCTTGTAAGCATGGGGGAATCTGGCACATCTCTTCAGCATGACATGCCGAGCATGTCAACTATGTCCATTAAACCACCCAAGCAATTAGAAGGGTCACATTTTATAATGTTTTAACCAGCTCTTCTTTTCCTAACACATTAATCTGTCACCACTTCTCTTATTTTAAAGTCTCTTTGTGACCATTTTCTTTTAAAGATTTTGACAGAAGTAACCAAAAATTATGGAGGTGGTACTAAAGAAAATGGATTTATCTTTCTAGGAAGTGGATGAATTTTTCATTCCTGTTGACTTAGTGATGTTCCACATGGGCAAAACAGCCTCTTCCCATATAATCTGGATTTCTTGATCAGGGCTGTAACCTCCTTTAGTAAGAAACATGTTTAAAGATCTGTCAGATATACTATTGTATTTCTATGGGACTGAAAAATCACACTCTTGCTGTCTTGCAGTTCTGGAGAGCTTTCACTCAGTGACCACTTTGTCATTGCGGGAAACCAAATGACACTCTACAAAGTCATTTACAAGTAATCTTACAAACGTTTTTTATAATGCACATGTGGCATTTTCCCTTGTTCTAGCTACCACCGTTTCATTCTCCAAACAGCTGTGATCATTATTCTTAATGTCAGACCTGTGACTTGGTCCCTACACACCTGAAGGAAAATCCTACCAACAAATTTCTGACCTCCTTTCTTCATCTTATTGAAGCATTCTTAAACTATTCCAGAACTTCTTTGGGCTCATTAATAATAGCAAGCAGCTTAAACAACGCGTAGCACTCTCACTCTTTTTTTTAATTATTTTTAAAATATTTACACAAATAGCTTAAAACACATAGGAATCTTGTGTTCTTGGTAACCTGTAATCTAAGAATCTTTGCGACTCATTGAATGCATCTCCTTCCTCTCTTGGCTTTTCATTGGTGCATTTCATTTTGTAGTAAGTGCAATATAAGTGCTCATTCCAACTGGCTTCTATTAGAAAATGCTGCTTGGATTGTGAACAATTAATACACTGAAGGGATTTCAGGTCTGAATGTACCTGATAGATCCCGTGCTCTGACCTCAGTACTACCCCATCCTGATGGGGCCAAGTGAGATTGAAATGAGGGTTATTGTGTTGTGTGTTATTGGCTTTCCAATCATGGTTTGAATGTGAATGTGAAAATAGGTTTTTCTTTTTGGTTTCATAGATAAAAAGGCTATTTATCAGACTGTACAAATAAGTTAGTCTTTCTTTATCCATCAAGAATGAGCAAATGGGTTAGTGCCCAGAGATTATTTGGGGTGAATTAATTGACCAATAGTTTCAGCCATCAGTAAAAATTTATGTTAATGTCATTCTGGGATCCACTTTAGTCTTCCAGTACCTGAAGATACCACTTAGAATAGCTTCTCATAATTGAAGTGTAATGGTGTGAAAGGAGGAGTGGACTGAATATCTGAGAAACTTTCACAACCACTTTTGGACTGTTCCTTTGGCATGAGACCCAAATGTTTAATTTAAACATTCAGCATGAGGCTGCTGGATCCAGGGGTGAGAGGAGGGGTAGGCAAATGTGGGCCATCTATTGGAGATCTTTAGGAGCTCAAAATCAACACCTGAAGCAGGCACAACTGAGATCCTTCCGAGCATTAAACTGGAACTAGGGGCAGAACTCACTCGAATCCCTAACTAAAATAATCCCACCTACAAACCAACAAGATATAGTCTGGTTTTGCAGACAAGAGGAGGATAAGCAGATCTGGAGATGTGAGTGCCCTGCATTAGCAGGCAGATATCCTGATAGGTGGAGTCTCAACCTCTCTGCTAGTCTTGGCTGCACTTGTATCCTTGCGAAATTAAAATCTGATAAGAAACTACTGCTCCCATTTAGATCTACCTCAAAGACACAAATTGAGTTTAAAAATTATTTTTATGGATGGATGCTCATGTAGAAGCTTAGACATTTCTGAGCTACCACTGATTTTTATGTTGGATGTTTTAAGTTCTTGATGCGAAGAGTGTTATTCCACACTGTAGGAGAATGAAGGCAGCAGGATTATAGATGTCCTCATCTGTCCTTTGTGCATTTGAAACCCTTCAGGGAACATGACAAGCTGCCTGAAACAGCCCTGCATGCAGAGACAGATTTGTATGAGTAGCTGTGCATCCTCCTTTTGAACTGGAATTCCACATGGTGGAAAGCAGGGGAGCATCATGCATTCAGCCTTAAAACTAATGTTTGCCACACAAATTTGCCTTTGTTTGAGTGATGGCAGAGCAGAAAAAGCACACAGCTGGAGTGTGGTTTCGTAATTGGTCTGTAGAGTTGAGCTACAGGTCAGAGGCATCTCTTGGTCCCTGCAAGAAGAGCTCTGATGAAGCCTTGGACTTTGGTATTTAGTCTATAAAGTCATATAGTCAGGACATCAAGTTTTAGCCCTCAGAATTTCAGCCTAGTCTGCTACTTGAGAGCAAAGATGTGGATTCTATTACATAACTGGACCTAATCCAAAGCCCATTGAAATAACTTCAGTTTTCTGTATTTTCAATGGAATAAGCCTGTTTTTAAAGTGCAGTTATTTGAATTCATAAAAAAAGAGTTACTTTGTGATGCTTCCTTGATTACCCTTCTCCCTATAGATTTTGAATAGTGAACATTTTTATGGCACTGTACATCTCATATCTCACTTCATGGCGTCCCCATGGATGGCTGCAGATGCTATTTCTGGTTTACCTTTTTATTTGAACTGGAAACATTTCAGTGACTTTCCAAATGTTCTGAACTCTTCGTTGGCAAAAAACCATTTACAGGCAACGATGATCAAATGCACATGTTGTGGCTGTGCCTGGCTGGTTTAATGGATATGTTTGTAATTTTCCTTTCACCCTCAGCTTTATATCCAGGCCAGGTGCCCCAAGAACCTGACCTTGTCTGTTGCCAGAGCAGCATTCCCATCCCGTGTGGCTGTGAGGTGTTCCAGCAGTGCCAGCCTGCTGTCATGCTCTAGCAGGATTACATCCTCCAGTGGAATGGCAGAGCACCTGAAAATGTCATCCTGGACCCCAGCAACTTCAACAGGTACTGCTCTATTTTGATAGAAAATGTTCTGTTTTCCAAAGGTCTGGAGCTTTATCATTTTCCCAAAATATTAATAAGTGACCTTTTGAAGGTCTCAGCAATTTCTAAGAGTATAGAAGCAAGGTTTTCAAGGTTGACACTAGCTGATGCAGAGATGTTTCTGCTTTCACTCTGTTCCAGCTTTTTTGATGTGCAGAGAAGTTTCTCTTTCCAGAAAGTTTTGAAATTGAATCCAAGTAAGTCCTGGCCTGCTGTCCCTGAAATCCCTCCAGAAGAGCCCTGGCTCTGGTTCATTTATTTGTACTAGTCGCTGCACACATAATTTATCTCCCATATATATAAAGTGCAGAAATACATCAGAATGTGCACAAAACTTTGCATCTTCTGTAATCCAAACAGCACCGGAATTATTGCATCTTTCTAACTAAAGCTTTAAAATGTTAGGTCTCAGCACAGCAAGATTGCAGGCTGTGCTGTATTTATTTCCCATGTTTTCTTAGCATTGTATAAAGACAGGGTATATCCATTTTAGGTGCTGCATTCCCCCTTGCAATCTTCTTAATTTTGCTTGATTTAATTTATGGGTTTTAGTGCTGTTCTTAGTGAAATTCCTTGTGCTTTGCACTGGTTCCCCTGTTAGGAGAGAGTCCTGCAATGCAGTGAGCTCAGCAGGGGTGGGCACTGCCATGGCTTGCACACAGGAGATGCTGCAAGGGATGAGCACCACAAGAAAGCCTGGCCATCACCTTGGCTCCTGCAGTTTGTCTGAGTCCTCAGTTATTGTTAAAAACACACTGTGGTAAAAAGCCAGAGGTTTGCAAGTGAAATCTGAGCTGGTTACACACAACAGAGGCTCAGGTTTCCAAAGCAGGTTTGAGATAGTTGGCATGAAAGAAGGCAAAGGCACTGGGGACGTGAAGCAGCACGTTCTGCTGGCAAACTGGAGGGCTCCCAGGTCCCTGCAGTGTTCTCCACCAAACCCACACCCATCTGCTGCTCCTCTGGCAGACTGTCCCTGCTGTGGGTTTGGGTAGGATACCCTTGGCCAAAGCTTGAGCTCTATTTAGTTCCCCTGAACTTTGGGGCTGAAAAAACATCTAGAGATCTTGTTCTTTGATCCCATGATGAAGGCCCATGGGAATGCACCTGAGAAGGGCAGTGTTTTCTCTTTATACTGCCCATTCCAGGGGGTGACACACACCTGAGCCTCTTGATTTAAAGATGCAGTAGCTGTAGGGTCATGACTGAGCTGCTTCATGGTGTGTTTGAGTGTTTGGACACTCCTGTCATGGAGGAATTACCAGAATTAAACCACTGTTTTATATATCTGTATTAATCTATCTTTGTACACTTTAAGGAAGAGGAAAACCTACTAGAAGCTCATGGACAACCTGAGTTTTGCAATTATTATCTGTCTTAAATAGTGAGGTCTCTCCTTGCAATTGCAGAGCTGAATCTGCCAAGTCACTGATGGCCAGCTCACACTTGCCAAAGCTTTGGCCCACAATCATCAAGTATGAATTTAAATTTGAAGGCAGCACCAGGGCCTTGGTAAAGTTCAGCTTTAACTTTAGCTCTTGTTCAAGCATCAATTTAACTACATTTTACTATTGAAAACCACAATGTGGTTGTGGTTCCTTTTGTCATGTATGAAACTAGTTATTTGAACTGGGCAAAGGTTTGTGGAGTTTCCTGAACCAGAAACAGTTGGCAATGTATCTGTTTTGAAGAATCATAAGCAAGAAATATACTGTAACAAAGGAAAACCACAATTTTACTTCATTTTGTTAAGAGCATCTTGCTAAGGAATAATTGGGAATGAATTGTGTGTCTGCTCTGTCTACACCTCAGGTATGCTGGATGCTCATTAGTGTGAGACTTAAGGCTGATGCAATAGTGAAATCTCCAGACTGCGTAGAAAAACATGGAGGAATAAGATTCCCATGGAAGGGTGAAGGAATTGAGGAGAAAAAGAGATTTTAGGAGTTTGAAGGAAGTAAGTGCCTGCCTAAGCAATTTCTTGTATGACTTCTACTAAGCATTGTATTCCAATGATTTCTGGAATGAAAGAAATGTCAGATTGTGGAATCCAGAGTAATCAGAGATAGAAAAACAGACTTCTACCTGTCTCAAGTAGCTTTATGTTTTATCTGTTCTTTTAAAATTCAAAATACTGCATAACCTCCAAAAAATGTTCTCTTAGTGTAGTAATCTCTGTGCCAAACATAAGATGCAAACCAAATCATGTTTGGATGAACTTTAATAGCAATCTTTTAGGGTTAATAATTTCAGAAATAACCTGAGTGAGCAGGTGAAGTGTTTTCAGTGCTGTCACTGTAAGCTGATGGATGGCTGGATCTGGGATGCTGCCTTTGCAGGCTGCCCTTACACTTCCAGTGTGATCTGCACCAGGCTGGCTAAAGGACGGCCAGAGGGGAAATAAAGAATTTGACAGGGAGGTGTGTACCAGGATTTGAATAGATTAATGTTGAATTATGCATGATTAACACTTTCCCTGCCTCTGAGGGGCTGTAGAAAGACCCAGCATATCTTGTGCCAGTCCAGACATCTGTTAGAGGGCTGGAATGCTGGATTCCTGGGGTAGGCAGGGGCTGGTTGGGATGAAGTCCCATGACTCAGCTGAAATTGGCAGACTCTGAGCTGTGGATCTTGTCCAGTGAGCTCAGAGGCACTGCTCGGGTGGGTTTGCTCAGTGGAGGAGGACACCAGTTACAGCACAGCCACCCAGCAGATCTTATCTTTCTGCTGTGCTTTTTCTTTCTGTCTTGCTGCAGCACTTGTGCCTTCCTCCCACTTTTTCAAACCAAGCTTAGAATAATCCTTCAGTTTCTGTGCTTCCATCAGGCTAGGTGGCTGAATCAAGCAGAATTCCTGATTCTCCACATGCTGCCATGTGCTGCAGAAGCTGCTCCCCGCCTGCCAGTGTGGCTCCCAGGGGGAGATGGACTGGCTGGCATCTCTCTTGTGTCTCTCACTGACTGATGGGCAAACACAAAGCCGTGCTGGAGACCTGCAGGTTGCGTTTTCAGGCTGCTGGGGAACATTGCAGGCTCAGCAGAAAAGCCTGATTGATAAAGATAAGAGTTGTCTGTCTCATGCCTGGGAGTTTCCTGCGAGGACGAGCAGGAGAATGGGTGGTGATGTTTCTGGAAAGGGGTAGTGAGGGCAAGTAACTCTGAATGTTTTGGCAAGTGAACAGGAGAGCACAGGCTGGAATTTTAATGCCTAGGAATGAAGTGTGCTCCAGAATCAGACCAGATCTGATGAGGGTTTCTTTCAGGGCAGAAAAAGTATGTGCAAAACCTTTATATACCCTCAGGTCCCTTATGCATGGGTTTTGTCTCTTTGTTGGAGGGTTCCCATGACTTTCACCTCCTCCAAGCTGTTTTTATTTTTCCTTTCCTTTTGTTTGGTTGGTTAATTTGAGGTTTTTTTTTTTTGTTTGTTTGGGGGGGGCAGTGTTGGTATTTTTTTCTGCTTCACAGAAGTTTGAGAATTATCTGTAAGACTTAGTTAAGGGCTTTCTTCAAAATTATTGTCCTGAAGCACAAAGGTCCATAGAGAGCATCAGGCTTGTTACAAGATGGAGAGGGTGGTAATCCAGAAGAAGAGGATGGAAAACATTATTTGGTTGTGAGAAGTGCCTTCTTTTGGCTGCTGGAGAACAGTACAAAGATTGGCACTTCATACAGTAATCAAAGTCAGAAATTTAATCCTTCTATTTAATGACCCAGGCTTTGTGCCTGTGCAAATTTTCTAATCACAGAAGCAGCAAAGGCAAATACTATTATCAAAGGCACAGGGCTGTTCAGTAAGTCAGCCAGGCTTCTTTGTGCTATCAGCACATCTAAAGATAAGAATTATATCTCCTCAAAGCACATATCTGAGGTATAGTGTAATAAGTCAGTTGTTGAGGTAGCCTGAAAGCAGTGGCAGTTAGATTAAGCATTCCTTGCTTTTAATGAGAACAGGGAAATACCTTTATACATGGTCTGCTAAGGCTCAGAGGGAAGGGTTTTCCCTTGTTAGGGCTCTCTGCCATGGTTTGACAGGGAGAATTCAGCAAAATACGCCTGGAAGTGTACAGTGAGGCTCATCATATTGGTATATTTTGGTGCCTTGATGAAGGAGTCAGGTACTTATGAGAGTTTTATAAAGAAAATTAGGGAGGGGAGGGCCAAATTTCTCATCAACAGCAAACAAAAGAGTAGATGCCCATGTAAGTAAGTGTTCAGCCTTTCTCCTGCTGTGGTGTTTGTGCAGGGGTGAGCATAAGTTCACTGCTCAACTCTATTTCATGGCTGAAGACTGTGCAGGAGCTTGTTATCATGTTCATCCATGAACAATCTTGATTATCTGAAAATTCAAGAGACCAAAATGAGCTTGTGTCTAAACTTATTATTTTTTTTAAATCTGGACTCTTTTGACCCTGGGTGACACAAAACCTCCAGGAGGCTGAAACCCATCCAAAGATGGAGATTTCAGTGCAGAGAAACTTACACAGGCAAAGTCTGCACTCAGACTCTGGGGGACTCATTATATTTGTATTTGCCAAGTTGTGTAGGTAGATTTTTTCCTATGGCTTATTATTCAATGCCAGTCTGATTCATACTTTCAGTACTTGTCATTTTTACGATTAAATTCCTTAGTGGTGATAAGGTCTGGAGAAAAACAAAGATAACAAGACAAGGCTAGAATGTGCTTGTTGCAGTCTTGCCCAGTTTAGAGATATTTCCTAAATTGTTTCTTTTTCAGATTAGTTCCAAATGAGATTTTCCTCTTGCTTCCCAGATTGATAAATGCTCAGGAAGGCATAATTAGTATTTCAAAGTGGAGCTCACAGTTTAAAGCTGTGAATGCTTTCTTGTTATTGTACATGAATGAGTTCTGACCCCTCCATCCCCTAGATCTGGGTGCAATGCAGGGAACACCAACACTACTTCCAATAGTAACAAAGTGCTACTTGGGTTTCATAGCTTGCCCCTCCTGATAACATCTGTGATTCAGAGGTAATCATCCACACAACACAGAAGTCAGCAGATGTATTTGAATTCCCTTCTATTAAAATCCCTTAAACTACCCACAGATCAACCCATGGATGAAAGCCACAAGATTTATATACATGTTTTTTTATAATTGGTAAGGAGCTGAGACACTTGCCAGAACACCAGGTTGCAGATTGCACCACTTAGTAGAGCTGGGAGAAGCCAGAGCTGGCCTTGTCCAAGCCATCCTAAAACCCTGAAGTTTTCCCTCCTCGCCTGCTCCCTTGCTGGTCTCTGTCCTCTGCAGCTGGGATTAACAAGGTGGCTCTGAGGAGACACATCCTTCCTGAAATTATCACATTACAGCAGGAATTAGAGCAATATGAGCATCAGGCAGTCCCAGATGGCTTTGGCAAACCAGGCTGCTTGTCACTTTGCAGCCTGGCATGAGAAACCTGAGGGGTTTTTCCTGCTTTTATCCTTCTCCTGCTCTTGAGGGAGCATCTCCTGACCAGATGTGCATCCAAGGCACAGCAGCAGGAAAATACAAAATACACAATAGTCTGTGATAGAGAGCTTGGGAAGGTATTAAAAAGATAGGAACTGAACTGGCATGTGATTCCTCCATGAAACATGTAGGGTGGGAAAAGAGATGATAAAATGATGTACTGTGTTTAAATGAAGGAAGTTCTTATTTTCACTTGAACACATTTGTCCGCAAGCCAAACGCTGTCTGAGTCAGACCTTGGTTTCATGAGGATCAGCAGATCTGTACCTCAGGGCAGGATCCCTCCTGTAATTTGTTGAGCTTTACAAAACCAAAAATCATTCTTTTTGCCTAAGGAAACGTAGATAAAAAATTTTAATTTTTATTAAGATATGGCAAATGCTTTGGAATTTTTAATAGCATTTCTTAAATAGCAGTATTTAGGAAAGGCATTTAAATCCCAAAACACCTGACTCTAGTAAGCTAAACACACACCTGACTAGTTACAATCCTGCAAAAAGCAGTCTTGCAGAAGAGTTTATACCCAGTAACAAGGCCCTGAGAAAATTGGCTGGATGTTCACCCAACAGCCATGTTTGTCATTGTGAGGGGTTGGGTGTGTTTACTGCACTTGAGCTGAAGGCAGAAAACTTTTTAAAAAGCCAAAATCTAAGAAAAAATGAGTGAGCAACAGCTGCAGGGAACTGGTGGGGAATGGGAGCTCAAGGAAAACAGCTTGTTCGGGGAGAAGGTGGCCACAGATCCTCTGCAGCCCTTTCTCTGCTCTTCTCAGCACCAGTGAGATGGGTGGGCATTTCTCATTCCTCTTTCCTCACCAGTGCTGCTGACTGAAGATGAGGTGACCTGTCCTGAAAGCAGATTTTGTGCCAGAGGAGATTCAGCCAAGTGCTGGGCAAGTTGTTGGGAGGCTGGGAGAAATTTTTTGAGAGAAAAACCAGCTGTATCCTGACTGAGAGCAAGAAGCACTGACCTCCTGTGATTTATTCTTGGGATGGGTTGGAGGCTAAATAGGGGCTATGTGCTTTTTATGGTCCTTTGAAGTTTAAATTTTAGTCTGTAAGAGACAAACTTACCAAAGCAGCATGTGGGGACTTCTGCTTCATTCCCATATTATGAACAGGAAAGTTTTAAATTCCCAGTCCTCTCACTCCCTTTGAAAGTTCAGCTCACGTAGATGTTGACCAAAATGTCAGAGGGGTTGTTTTTAAATAGGAGTAATAACAGTTGGGGGAGACTGACTCACTGGATGGAAATCTCTTGTTTTTTCAATCCCAAGGAAAAAAAGATGTAATTTTCAGTTGTACTCTATGGCATTCCCTCATTAGTTTACCCCAGATTTTCATCAGTGAGGTCAGGATTTGGACTGTGCCCTTCCATGTTGATCAGCTATGTGACACACCATGTCAATAAACATGGCAGGGCTTTTTTCTAGAAAAACATCCATCAGCTTAGAGGTTCCCTTTACTAAAGTACAGCCAGGATTGCCATCCAGGATAACCAGAATACCCAGCACTAGATGACACCCATTTGCCAAGGACTCATACTCCACCTGAAGTAGCCAATACTGTGTCCTGCTCACAATATTGACCAAGTGTTATTGATCCTGTCCCAGGCAGTCAGAGCCCCAGACATGCACTCTTTGTATGTTTATACCAGCCAAATCTCATCTCCAAGTTACGTGACTCACTTTACATCCCACCACTCACAGAAGTCTCCCCTCCTTTGCCTGCTTGATCACATTTCTCAGAGTGTCTTTGCTTCTGAGAGTTCAGGGTTGAACTGGAGGAGTGTTCTGAGGGTTGTAAATGAGGTATGGATGTGTGTACATGCAGATCTCTATCAGCCACATGTTCAAGAACAGGAAACCTCTTGCCTGCTCTTTTGCCTTTTCCTTGTTCTTTTTATGCTTTTGCTTATCCCAGGAAGCCTGCTCATTGCCAAAACAGAACGCTTTTTAAACACTTTGATGTTTTTACTTTACCTGAAAGAGCCAGAGCTGCAAATGCCAATATCTTGGTGAAAAAACCCCAAAGACTTCTTGGGTTTGTTTCATCCAGCCATTTCCAAAAGAAAATAAGCAGGATAAACACAATGGTAAAAATGCATGAAATGCACTGTGGGGATTGTTGAATGACAGTAACAGAGTGGAAGAAATGTCAGGTTTTATACAATCTGCTGTCAGCAGATCCTCAAAAATTTTCAAAATAATGTTTCAAACAGTTGGGACCCACTAAACACTGACTTTTTGCTTGTGTATATTAAGCTTCCCTCCTTCAAAGACCAAATTTTTTTTGTAAAAACATTAAAAAGTCTTGGCCTGATTAGGAAAATTAATGAAAAAAAAGAAAGAAGAAAGTTCCTTATTTATAAAATGAAATGAACTTTTTCACTAGAAATGGTTGTGAACACAATTACTTTGTTTTGGGGTGCAAATACCTTAAATAGCTCATATTAGTATGACTTTTATTTAAACTGGAAAGTTAGACTTTCTACCCAAAAATATTTTCATTTGTTTCTCCTGCAAGATACTCCTAAGAATTAAAGTAAAAGACAAAAAAGTGGTCCTGTGTATTGCTCCACTGGCATTTTATTTATCAAGTCTGACTTCTATCCCTTGTGTTTTAAGTGCTTTTTTTCTCCTTTCTTTGTGCTGGTTTTTAAGCACAAAAGCATCTAAAGCTCTGTACATTCCCCCAGCCTTCAGGTAGGGCTCTAAAATTACTTTGATTTTGTAGTTTGAGATCTACCATGAATTCAGTGCTTTCATTTCTTGCCAGTGCTGTGTGTTCACAAACTCCCAGGCACCTGTGGCCATCCTGATGTGCCAGTACTGAGAGTGCCAGAACTAGGGCTCATCTACAAGATGCTTAGGCTGGCTCAATTTTTTCTTATTCTGCCTGCAGATATTCACCTCAGAGTAGCAGCTGCTAAATAATACAGAATTGAGAGTTTTGAGCAGAGAAATGAAGCAGGACACACAGTTTATTGACCACCCTGGAGGAGAAGAAGGCTTCCTGCTCTTGGGACCAGACTTGGTGGCTGGAGCAGTGGCTGAGGAAGACACACACACACATCTGCTTTACTGTGAACCCCATGCCCCAGGCACCCCATGCCTGATCCCTGCTTCTTTCCTGAGGCTGCATCTCTCCCTCAGTTTTGGCAATGGCTGGAGCACAGGCCTCCCACCCACATCCTGTGCCCAGCTGCAAGGCAGAGTCACAGGAGCCATCCCAGCTGTGCTGACATCTCTGCCGTGGCTGGAGGTGCTGCAGCCAACTCAGCCACACAGACAGGTATGCTGGAGGGTTTACAGTGGGTTTTGTACAAGCTGAAGAAGCAAAACTGAAGTGCAGAACTAAATAGGAAACTGTTAAATGCCGCTAATTTAAAGAGAAAATAACCCCCTTAACCTTTCCAATATTTACATAGAGGATAAGTTCTAATACCTTCGCTTCTCGCAACTCTTCCCAAGCGCTTTGTTGTGGGAAAGTCCTTATTTTCATCTTTTCCTCCACAAACTCCAAAATAGGTGCTTTTCATTTCATCTTTTCAGTCCTAGTCTAATTTATTTCATTTCTTCATTCAGCCTGCTCATGTGAGCCCTAGACTGTAGCACTCCTACTCCCAAATGACCTGGCAACTCAAGATGGTCACAGCTGTGGGTTTTTTTGGTTTGTTTTTGGTTTGTTTTTTGTTTTTTTTTTTTAATTCTTTCACCCTCTAGTTTCCTCTTCTGATGCCTCTCTCATTCCTCAGGGAGGTGGCAGTCAATGTAGTACAGCACCAAAGCTGTTTCCCAGCATCTGGGGGAGTGACAAGAGCTTTTTGTGATGGTGACTTCAGGGGATGAAATGTGGTAACGCAATGCAAATCACCCTTATGAAACAGCCAAATGTCTTGGGACTCCATCCTAAAAATATTCCATGAATATGGCTCTGGTGCATTTCTTTCATTTCCTCTAGTTGGAGGCCAGATCATCTGAAAATATATCCGTTTTTGAGCTGTCCTGTGTTATGACACAGCTGGAGTTGGTTAAAATCTAGAGGGCAGTATCTGGCTTAAGCTGATGGGTCTTTGTGTGGCTTTGATTTATTATTTTAGAGCAGTCTGTCCCCTCTTCCATCCTGTGGATAGCTTTGCTTTGTTTTAATGAAAAAACCAGAACAAGTCCAAAATAGCTTTCCTTTATTGCTGTCCATGTGTAAAGCAAAGTAAAGGTCCAGGCATGCAGATCCCCTGATTTCACCAAAATGAAGTGGTTTTCGCTCGTTTATCCCTCTGCAGGCAGGGATGGGTGGTGGGTCACTTCAGGGAATCCTTTGGAAAAATGTTGACTTCCTGAGCTTTGTAGAATGCAGAGAGGCAGACTTTGAAGGTGCTGTTTTCTTTCTCTAAGCCAAATTTATATTTTCCATTTTTACCAGGAATGCAGGTAGTTCAAAGAATACATTTAAATCCTGGAAGGTTTTGGGGATACAAGGAAAGCCAACTATGGTTCAGTCATCTTGGTGTTATATGCTGAGCCACTTAAGAGGGGAGGAAGGAGAAAAAGCCCCAAAAGCTAATTATCTTGGTGTTCAGTTTTTCTTTTCAAGTGTGAACTTCATGTGGCTTTCTGCTTTGCACAGCACAGGTACTTCTCATAGACAGGAATGGGTGCTGGGGTCTTTTGTGGGAGATTCTTTCTATCAGTATATGAATTGTACTCTATCTGCAGCTTTGGCTCTAAGGCTTATACCAAAGGTTTCTAGTTTGGAGCCCTTTTTCTCTGAAAGAGAGTGGCAATGGGAATCACAGGATGAAGGAAAGACATAAGGGTAAATGTGTATGCCAAAATTTGGGGAAACAGGAGTTAAAAGATGATTTAACTTTATCCTTAGTTATTCTAAACTGACATTGAAGGAACAGCCAGCGAGAGGGAGATTTTAGTGGAAACCATAATAATAAACTTCTCTGTAAAGTGGAGGAAGCAGGTCTCTCTAGACTGTGGCTCTGGTTCAAGCTGGAGATTACTTTCTAATTCCTGAATGTGTGCCCCTGGTGAAACGTCTGCTGGATGCTGGTTCCTCTCCTGCAGCAGCTCCAGATGAGCTGGCTGCCTCAGGAGACACGAGTGGCTCTGTGACTGGCTGTACCTCAGCCTTATGGGGCAAGGAAGAGAAAATCCTGGTTTTAAGCCATCCTGGCACCTGACTCAAAGTCCTCGGAGGTCAGCCGGGGTCCCTGGATCAGACCTTCGTAATAAGCAGCCGTTGTTTCCAGACAAAGCAAAAAAATCTGATTTTCTTTGGCTTTGAGGATTTGTTGTGTTTTTTTAGAGCAGAAAGAGAACCTCAAAGGACATTTCTTTGTTTTCCCCTGAAGACTGTACTCTTGGCTGCCGACCATCTCTCTTGTGCTCAAGCCCTTAAGTGCCTTTTTCCCTTTGCCCCTGACTGCCCTTTTTGCCAACAGAGACTGGCTGTGTGTCTCCCTCTGCAATCCCAGGGTAGCTGTTTTGCAGGTGGTGCAGATATCCCAGTGAGGGACAGGGATAGTGCCCAGTTCCCTCTGGGGTGAGAGGCTCTTCCACTCTGACAGAGCTCGGGGGTGAGCGCTGCTGTGCCCTGGGTGGGCAGCAACCTCTCGGGGTCTTTTTCTTACCCCAACACCTCCTTTCTCTTTCTCATAGTCAAAACCCAAGTCTGTCTACTTTGCATGCTCTCTTCAGTGATTTCAGGCCAAAATGGGTTTCCAGGGTGGGGTAGGTGTGCATCTGTACCTGAGCAGAGATTTTCAGTGCTGCTCAGAAAAAGGCTGATTTCAGGGCTGGGCTGGGTTCCTTGTGCATCCCTGCTGCTTAGATTGCTGCACGTGTGGGCACAGTGTAAATATTTGTTTAAACCCATTGTATCCCAAAGGGCCATGAGAAAGACCAAAACTCTCGTGCCCAACACTGGGACAGTTTGTGAAAGCTTCAACCTCCTCATATGCCCATGAAAAGAGATTTCTAAAATAAACCCATTCTAAAAATCAGATTTTGTGAAAAAAGGTGAGCACCAAAGCACATCTCTTATTTTGGAGGCATGGAGACTCCTGAAACCCTTGCACTGTCTTTATGAGACTTGAGGACACCTTTGGTTAAAAAAACATATTACGAAACTGTGTTTCTCAGTCAGCTAAAATAGGCAGGAAAAAAGTGTTTTGTGGTTTAACCATGAGTCCCATGATGCTTCACCTGACTAAGCAGCTACTTCAGGAATCAATCCACAAATGCCAGATTTGAAAATAAGATGGGATATATTTATTCATTCAACCATAACACATGAGCAATCAAATCCCGGAATGCCTTCCCTGCTAACCAGGCTCCTTGATGATGGCCAGGTCTCTCTCATCACAGGAATTGTGAAACACCTAATTGGTAATTTATTCTAATTAAAAAAAAAAAAAANAATTCTAGTAGTAAACAGGTTGTTTACTACTAAATAGCAGGAAAAATGGTCCCATGTGTGGGTCTGTGGGGGAAGAGCCATGAGCTGCCAGCAGCCATCTGGACCTGGCACATGCACACTGATGGGTCTAACCTGACTGAATTCTGGCAGTATCAGCATTTTGGTTCCCTGTTTCGTTCAGCAGTTATTTTTTTAGCCTTTCAGAGTCCAGAAGTTACGAGATTGGCTTTTTTCTTTTCCTGTTGTTGTTTTTAAGACTATTTCATAATGAGTGGGATGTTTCCCCTTCTTTTTTTTTAACCCCACATGCTGGATCACTGGAAAGGAACCAAGCTTACTCATTTTTCCTTCCAGACAAATAGAAACAAATATTTAGTTTTAAAAGAAATAGAATGAAGAATCCCTGTAAAGCTCATGTATCTTTTTGATCCTGGAGCTGAACTGAGCTGTTTATATAATATCCTCAGCCTGAATTGCAGAATGGACAGGATTGAAAACATACTTGGAACAGTTAGAAATAAAAATGAACTCCAAAGGCCAGAAGACCTGGCTGCCTTGGAGCTTCTGTCATGCATGCTTTGGGCTGAGCTCTGCAAAGAAGTGATGCTGGTAACTCCAAGCAAACCTGTGTCCCTCTGCACAAGAGCCCACGCACAGCTGCTGCTCCTTCTCTGGTGGGATGTCACCCTGCCTGGGGTGTGCAGTGGGGTGTGCCTCACATGCTGCTTGCCTGGGGCTATGGGCTGCAGGTCTCATCACACCAGGAGGAGAAGGGAGCTCATCCTGTAATCTTGCAGGATTTGGCAATGGATGTGCCATGTTTAACTGTCAGAGCTGGTTTGTGATGCTGGGAAATGTGAGGGGTAGTGCAATTTAGCAAGTGCAGCTCCAGTTTATCCTCTAAGCACAGGGGGCCCTGATCCCTCTGTTTGCTCCCATTTGTAGGCACCTGTTTGCTCACCTGTGAGCCTGTGGAGCTTGGAGAGGACACAGTTACTGCTCCCAGCAAGGCTGTGAAGTGATTAAAATCAGGGCACTCTGGAAGCTGTGGCCCCAACCCTTTCCCAGAGAGGCCAGCAGCTGCCCAGCACCCCATGTCCATGTCCCAGCACCCCATGTCCCATCCCCAGGTGTGTGGAACTCTGCAGGTACCATCTGATGGATGAAACATCCTCTTGTGTTACACAGTGTCCATGCAGCCATGAAATGCAGGGAATTCCTACATGTGAATCTGCCCAGCATCACCTAACCTGTGTAAAGAGAAGGGTTTTGCTCTGATTTTCTGCAGCCTTTTGTGCTGTGCTTCAAATATTGCCTCAAAGATAATGCTCAGCTAGAAGCATGTAGGTGCACATTCATGGCACCTCTCACCCCCCATTTCTTTCTTTTAAACCAGAACAAAAAGACTCTTGTGAGGGTTTATTTTGGATTAGCTTTAAATTCCAAAGGACAACATTGCTGCTGTGTTTCAAACCAGGAAGTAATTCTGGTTAACAGTAATAACTGAAAATCTAGAGCCAGCTTTTCCACTCGTTTACTGTAAATTCATTCCACTCTAAATCCTGCAGAACTGTTTCAGGCTAGCACAGATCTGCACTTGATTTTATAGCCAGGCAAAATATATGAAATCCATACTCAACTTACTTCTAGCCAGTGTCTTCATCAGAGGATCCTTCAAACTGCATTGCAACAAGCCTTTTATAAATAATGAACACTGAAATCTGAATCAGGATCACAATATGAGTAAAGGGTTCTTACTTTTGGGATAATGTATATCTGGGCATTGATACCCAGTGTCATTTTGCTGATGACAACCAGTCAGCAAGCCAATTTTTAAGGTTGTCTCTGGTGTAATTGCAGGTTGCTATCACCAGCACACCCTCAGTTGAGTATGTAAGGATCCAGATCCAGTCTCTTGGCCAGGCAGACATACAAAACCACTTTACAAAACCATCTGCATTCATTAAGATATTTTGTGTTTTACTGCATTTGAAGTAGTGGTTAAATAGAGGAAACTTTATCTCCAAGGAAAGTTACTGCAGAATCTTGCTGAGCCTTGGCAGAAGGAAATGGGAAGTTCCCTTGGAAGAGGCAAGTACATTGTTCTCCCTTACAATTAACTCAATTAAAGTCACTGGGAGTTCGTATTCTATTCAGATGAGGATTTGAGCTCTTAGGGGGGGAAAAAAAGGTCTTTTATCACCTCAGCAAAAGAATTAACACTACTGCTGTAATGTAGAGGAAGGGGAGGAAAAAGCAAGCTAGAAGCCATTGTTTACAAAGGATGTGGGGGGAAAAAAAGTTTGTTTTTCTGATTTTCTCTGCTGGCATTGCACTAAAAGATAAAAAATAACTGTATTTCACTACTAAAGAGGTTTGGAACCGTCAGATTGTCCCTGCACATTCCTCATATATCTGTCTAAACAGAGAAGGGTGACTGAAATAATTCCTTCAAGGACACTGCCCCGGCTTACATGCCTGTGTGCTACTGAATTATAATTAACGCTAACAAATGCCAAGCAAAGCTGGTACAGCATCCTTAAGGAATATGAGCAGCCAAGATTTCTTGCTAGTGCACTGGCTGCGTGGTCAAAAATTCATTCAAAGCCATTAGCAAGCAGGTGTTAGTGGAGGCAGCATCCTCCCCGTGGTGAAGCACAGACACCTGTGTGTGCAGCACTCCTGGGATAGGTGTGCTATCCTCAAAGCTTCTTCGTCTTTTCTAAGGCTTTAATGCAAAGTGATGTTTTTCTAAGGAGTTTTAAATTTCAACACGTGGTCCTAGCTGCAGTAAAGGCTGCTATAGGCAAATGGTAAAGGTCAATGCATAAAGAGGGATTCTTACCCTAAATCTTGAAAGGCGCAGAAAATTTGGAAAATTAAGGAGGACATGTTTTGTTCTTGTTCTGCTGAACAAATGCAAAAGTCTGAAATGTTTTAGATTTCTGATCCAGGTTTCCCCAAAGGCTGGCTGTGGTGTGCCCTGCCCCAGGTCCCACAGGGCTGTGTTCTGGCTCCTCGAGGGGTCTGCAGGGTGCAGATGGGACAGGACAGGACAGGACAGACATCACAGCTGGGCAGTGGCTCACATGTAGGTCTGTTTGCTGCTGTGCTTGCATCCAGACTTTGACACACTTCCCACACTTAGGATGGTAAGACAGTCAGGACAGGCAAAAGGTTTTGTCTGTGTTTGCTCTCTCTCATTTCCCTTTGCCTGGACATTCATGTTTCCCTTACCCTTGACCCCATATTGCATTCAGCATCCTCTGACATCTTGCAAAAGTCACTTTTTAACACTTGGCTTCCACATTTAGTCTGACCTTATATTCCCTGGAGACATGCATGTTTCAGATTGATGGGATGTGAACTTCCTCTGCCTGCAGGCTTTGGAAGGCTGTGTGCATTGCAGTCCTGTGTATCCTGGGGTCAGTGTTCTGACAGCCTGACCTTGCTGTGCTGTTGCTCTCCTTGGTGGAGGTTCTCTCCTCTCAGGATGGGCTGTTCCCAAGGTTTTGGGGGGAGACACCAGTGCCAGGCTGCTCAGAGAGCTTTTGGCTTTCTAAAAGTAAATACCATGGTGTGTCTTGAGATGTGCAACCTGGGGAAGGAGTTCTTGCTGTAAGAAAGGAGAAGAGCAAGAGCTGTTTCTGCTACAACTTCTTGGAGGCACTGGACAGGCCTTCCAAGAAGGAATAGCTTGGTTTGGATATTTACATTTTCGGGGAAAACAAACAAACAAAAAAATGCATGTTCCATTTCTATTCCCCCATCTGCTGTCTCAGCACCTCTCCCTTGTTTGATGGGCAAATCTGCTTTACCCAGTGACAGTAATTCCCCCCACATGAAAGGAAACTCTATTAAGGCTGAGCTAAGCATTTTACTCTCAGGGTTGCTGGCTTCCTATATGTGTCTTACTAATCTACAGAAGATGCTGATGACCTCATTACTCTTGGTTTTGTACCCCTTTGAAAAGGGATTTTGTTTCCTCCTTCCACTGACCAACAATCAATGATGTCACTTCATCTCTACCAATGATACATTTAAAATTATAGGTGTTTTTAAAATGTAGATATTTTCCTTGCTTGTAACTCCCTTATGGAGGAGCAGGATCACAGTGTAAGGCTCCTCAGCCTGCCTCCACATAACCTACCTCTGCTTTTTTTGTTGCAGATAAATGGCACAGTTACCAGCACTGGGATATTCTACATGGTGCTGGATGCCTGTTCAGGAGCAATCATGGGTAGGCAGCACTTTGGCACAGTCACCAGTGGAAATGCTGCCTGTGCAATAACTGAATATCTTCAAACATCCATAAAAGAGAGGTAAGAAAACTGCTGAGACTCCCCTTCGTGTCGCAACCTGTGCCTGATAGACGAAGAAAGGAAAATTATGTCATTCCATAACCAAACCTGTGCTCTGAAGAAATCTGACACAAATTAAACATGTACAAATCCTAAGCATCAGCCAGATAAGAGGAGCAGCATTTCTCTTCCAGGATTGTACAGATTAGAGCAGACAGAAACAGGTTTTCTAGAAAACTGGCAATTTCTTCTAAATAAGCCAGTCATTTTCCAGCAGGGAGTAGATAAGGTCCTTGCAATGACACTTGCAATCCCATGCATCCATCCCCATGTCCAGACACTTCCTGGCAGCCAGTGATTCAGTTTTCCATTTTGGAAACAAGTCCATTTCTGTTTATTCTTACTGATTATTTTTGCCTCTTGTGACAGATGAAATTCACAGGTGTGCCAGATTTTCCAGTGGGACTTTTCAATGACTAGTCCTGCCCTGCCTGCTGGCTCTCCTGCCTCGTGTGGGTCCTGGCAGTGGTCTGGACCATCTCTGTTTGTGTCTGTCCCAAATTCCTTGTGGTTTTATGCGTTGCCACATAAACATGGAACAACAGAGATGGATAGATATATTCTTGGCTGCTGGTAGAAGCAGGTCAAGTAACCAAAAAAGAGACTTTCAGTCCAAGGCATTTCTGAGCAGCTCATGACCAAAGATTTGAACACTCCTGAGTTATTACATCTGCATTTCTGCACGTGAGTGTGTACATGTATCAGATGTGCATGAAGTGACATACATCCATGCAACATCTGTACATTCAGTTTGCTTTCCTGGTTAGATTTCGCAATGAGGCATTCAGCTAAATGTGACCACTTGTGCCTGCAATTCACTGCAGGTACAACTCACTGGGGCTGAAAGGACATCTGTGAGGACCAAAGGCAGATTGAAGATTGATTGAAAATCAGGATGCAGCTGTTTGAGTCTCAGCACTGCACAGCAACTAGTGTCCCTCTCCCATTAGGGAGGGATGCACTCACAGTCATTTGGGCTTGTTTTGATTCCATGGGAAGCATAGGTTTAATCTAGGACCATTTAAATGGAGGTTTAAACTTGGGAAAGCTGACATGGGATTGAAATTAAGGGGATTTAGATGTTCTTAAAGTCAAGCATGCTCCTACATACTTTTCTGAATTGGAGCTTAAAGGTCTTGAGGACCTTTAATGAAGCAATATTTTGCAATCATGCAGTAATTACTGTTCTTCTTTTCATCACTTGTGTGTTCTAGAAATATCACAGACATGCTGGGCAGCTCTGAAATGTCTGGTTTTGTCAGGTTAGATTCAGCAAAGCCTATTATCTTCCACAAGGGAGGTAGATATATTTATTCTATCATGTTTCTTGGCTTTTAATTAGCTTGGAAAACACAGCAGAATTACTGGTGTGTATCCCATCCAAACCCAAAGCAGTTATACAGTGCTTATCAATATACTTCCCCCTACAATATGCCAGTGTAAGCCAGGGAAAACCTCTTGGCTTAGGGATGGTGAGAAACAGGAGAGTTATTTCAGGATTTTGACTCCACTTTGCCAGTGAAAAGTTGCATGCTGCAAATTTTTCATCCTAAAGGGAGCTTGTTTTTCGAAAAAAAAAAAAAAAGAAAAAGAAAGGAGAATCATTTGATAAGGATTCCATCTCTAAAGTTCCACTGCTTTGTGAGGAAAATCAATCATAACCTGAAAAGTTGATGAAAAAGAAAACAGCCTGTAGTGAAATAAGATCTATTTATTATTTTGGATAGAAGAGCAGTGCAATCAACAGTTTGGGAGAGTCTTTATTACAATTTTACCTTGTAATGCTGAAAAAAATCCATAGGTATCATTGGTCCAGAAAATCCATGGTGAGTTTCCTACGGAAAAACTAGAGGCTATTGAGTCCAGGTTTGGATGAATAATGTGAGTGATAAGGAAATCAAGAAAACAGCCACTTAACTTGATGCAGATTTCAGGCCTCTTCAAGGGATCAGATGGAAAATTCACTGCATTTCCAGCTTCTTATTTTTTGGGACAGAGGAGGGAGAATGGGTTACAGGGGGTTGGGGACTTTTTCCCCACTGCTTTACTGAAATTCATATCAATTTCTGGTTGAAGTTTCAAAGCTCATTGCTATGACCATTACAGGAGATGACAACACAGTCTTTACAGCAGATGCAGAGATTTCATTTTGGTGCATGTTTGATTCCTAGAAGCTGCTTCTTCTTTCATCCTTTGAAAAGCAAAAGTTTGAGGTTTTCTTTTCTGTTTTTGTACTGGCACTTTATTCTTTCATTCTTTCATCAAAGCCCTGAATACTTTTGAAAGGAATTTTTCGATTAAAAAGGAATCTTTTTTTTTGTTTGTTTGTTTGTTTGTTTTGCCAAACTTTGTTCCCTGAACCACCTGTGCCATCCTCTTGGCTGTTTTGGGAGCTCAGCCTCCTGCCCCAACTGCTCCAGGACACAGAAAGCAGCAGGCAGGGCCAGCACCACCCTGGGGACTCTGGCTGGGGGTCTTGTCCTTGCCCTGCCACGTTGGTGGGATGCTGCTGCCTGGCAGTGGGACTGAGCTGCTGCTGGCTGATCACAAACTGCCCCTGCTTTGCCTTTCCTAAGGGCAAGGGTGTTCACCCATGTGCCTGCCCTGATTTCCAGTCTGGGGAATTATGTTTGCTCCATGAGCTTCCTCCTGCTGGTTCAGGTATTTGGACTATTTGACTTCACAGCTCCAGGACTGCTCCGTGCTGGGGGGGCTGCATTTCAGGGCAGGCTGGAGCACTTCTCCCAAGCACACATTGCTTCTGCCAGGGATAATGCAAAAAAATCCCAATCCTCTTGACCCCAGTGGGATCAGGATTTAGGGTCTTGTTTCCTGGTTTTGCAAAACCTTATTTAAATTAAAAGTGTTTACAGGAATAGTCTGGATCTAGCCAGCTGCAAATAGCCTTGGGAGTCTTTGCAATGAAAAGCATAATATAAACACAAGACGCTATTATTAAAATGGAAGAATACATAATGCCTTTGTACTTTGGGACAGCAGAGGACCAGAGCAGAGTCGACATGAGAGATAGTTAAGGCATAACAGGATGAAACAGATGTAAACTAATAAAAGAAGGATTCAAAGTGCCTAACAATTTTCAGGTAGTTATATAAGAAAAAGTATGAGTATTATTTAAAAATAAAGAGTAAAACAATATTCCTGTTAACTGACATCTGGGTACCTGGCTTAGCTTGTTGAAATACCAGCAGATCCATGATGCAGCAAGTTTACAGTTTCAGTGATCATTCCCTCTTCCATCCCCCTTTCACTTCTATATATTCTGTTATTTTAATTCAAGAAATAAAAGAAAGGCTAAGAAATTTCCATGATGTGTGGAAGGATCCCAAGCTGTGCTGCTGGTAAGTGAACTGCCACACCCAGAGGGTCACTTCTCTCCTTGTGTCTGCTTTTCAGGGAGTTTTGCCACGCTTGGCTATAAAGGACAAGCCAAACCATCCTGGATTAAAGTCTTTAATCATACTAGTTATCAGAAAGCTGCTTCTCTACAGTATTATGTTTCCTTGAAGCTGAAAAAATATCAATGTCCTCAATACTGTTGAATTGCTTAAATTTGCTTTTTCTCAGAGCTGCTTGGAGCACATGCCTGCCAAGGCTGGGGCGCCCTGGGGTTAGCACTGCTGGGGAGCAGCAGCCAGGCAGAGCCCAGCACACCACCACCAAAAATGCTGTTTTCACAAGATTGTACCAAACCCATGAGGTTCACTTGTATATTTTATAACCAATAAATATATTCTCACCTTTCCCTCTTGGTAGAGCTTTATTTTTCAACCAGTGCCTTAGAGAGCAGAACAGGAGCAGTCTGTGGGCTGCCCTTCCCCGGGGGAAGTGTTTCAACATATCTGTAATTTGTATCAAAAGGTAAGTTTTAAAGGCAAGAGCTGCTCTGTGGTAACTGTGGGACTACAAATGACATTTGGCGTGGAAATTTAGCAATTCCAGGGAAACATGAACTTAAGCAAAGGTAGGGAATTCTCCCTTCATTCCCGCTTTTATCCATTAATGTCTACTTTCTAAAAAAAAGTGTCCATCTGCTGTGGTACCTTAGGCGAACTCAGCAACATCTGCTTGGTCAGTGTGCAGTGATCTTGTGACAGTGTCAACTAATCAAACTGAGCATGGAGCACAACAAGGAATTATAAATGTGTTTCTGTCTGAAGTTAATGACTAGTCAAATGATGTTTGTCTAACTGATGTGAACATTTAATTAAAGACTGACAGGAATAAAACCCAGGATAAAGTATGTGCTGCTTAGGGTAAAGCCTTGTGTTCCTTTCAGGCAATGCTCATATCAACTTTCAGCTCCCATTGAGGACTGAAATATTGTCAGTATTAGTGGCTAATTCTCTTTGCTCTATGTTTATGCTGCAGCTGTTTGAAGTAAAGACAATAATAGAGATTTATATGCAAAGTGAGAAAAAACTGATGATCTTACTGACTGCAGTTAAGCACAAAGTGCCCCTGAAATGATGAAAGAGTCACTTGGGTTTGAACATGATGCTACTTGGTGACAACACTGAAGGGACAGGTGATTTCAGATCATCCCTGTCACTGAATAACATGGGCTGTTCAAACAGGTAGGTGAAGGTTTTGCAACTGATGTCCTGTTGTTTCTTTGGAATTCTCAGAAATGGCCAAACAAGTTACTCCAGAGAAAGGTCAGTGTTTTGTTGGCCAGACTTTTGCTCCCTGGTGAGTGAGTTGCTCTGGCATCCACATCCTGGCCAGCTGACATTGCCTCTGCATGGGGACTGTGCCTTGGATGGGACACCTGCCTCCACCAGACCCATTCTGCCCCTGGCCCTTGGATGTGGTGTCAGAGGACACCCAGAAGGTTCACAGGCAGAAAGGAGGCTGTGGCTCCATCTCCATGCCAGGTAGGAGAGGTGAGACCTGGGCTTGGCCAGGGAAGAGGTCCTGGCTTGCTGGGTGTGTGAAGAAATCAGTGATGCTGCTCAGTAAAGGTAAGATAAATCATGATGCACGGGATATCATGGGGATGAGAACTGGTACAACAGCCTGAGCAGCTGGAACTGACCCTCTGGGGAGACCCCTGAAGTCCTTTTGAACTCCTATTAATACCTAATTGTTAAGATTTCTGATGCTGCACAGGGGGAAAAAAGTAAGATGTTTTTGGCTCATAAGTATAAGCCCAGCACTGGAACAAGTACTTACAGAGCAAGCTTTTAGCTTCTTGGAGATTTATTTGATAATCTGTGACATGTCCAGACCCTGGATCCCAATAAAACTTCGCAGAGCTCTAACCCCAGGCTGAGACTAAACAATTGGCAAAGGAAGAGCCTGGTGAAGGAAGGAGAGGAATGTGCCTAAACCTCTGAAAAATCTCTATTCCTCCTCCCGCCCCAGAAGGAGAGCAAATGGCAAATGTCCTGGAGAGGAAGGCGTGGAGTCGTGGCGAGCCAGATGCAAACAGTGAAGTACCACAAAAGCAAAAAGAAAAATATTTACATCCTGATGCAGTTATTTGGGTAGTTAAAAGCAGCAGTTTGAAGAGGATTCAGGATGCTGTGATCCTCTTCAGCCACAGCACTCGCTCTCCTTACCTTGGGAGGGGAAAAGAGCCCTCTAACCAGGGACACTGCAGAGGGAACAGCTCCTCCAGGGACTGCTGGGACATTCAAGGGATGTTTTCAAAGGCTGCTGCTGACTTGGCATGCACCAGGAGCCTGTGTGCATGAAGCTGTGGGGTAAGTGCTGCGTGGGTGTTGTGTTTGGAGGAAGCTCCCTGCTCCTCCTGGGCATTTCCTGAGGCTATCCACCCCATGCTGGAGTCCACAGGGACTGCACATGTCCTCGTGGATTTGCAACTAATCCAGATGTGTCCAGCACACTCCATGCATTCAGGGTGTGTGGCCATTCTGGTTGTCCCCACAGCATCTTTGCAGTGGCTCTGGCACCCCCTGGAAGCACGAGCTTGGCTGGCAGCAGGCACAGCAGAGTCAGGGCACCCTGAGCCTCAGCAAATGGGGCTCAGCTTGCCACTACTCTGGTGCTTTGAAAACTTAATGTGGTGGAGGAGGGATTAATTTGGTGAAATGCTGAGCACTTTGAAAGCATGTGAGATTGGGAGGCAGCCTCAGATGGGTGGAGTGATGGGAATTGCATATGAATTTGCTTAAACAGAGCCAAAAATTGCTTCCTTTCCTCTTCAAAGTCTGTAAGCCTCTGAAAAAAAAAAAAAAAAAAAAAGAGAAAAAAAAGAAAAAAGTAAACTCTTCAAAAAAGCATAGCTTTAAACCTCGAACTTTTCCCCTTTTATTTCTGTGTCAAAATAGTTTGCCTATATTACAACAGATTAGCAAACACCTTAGTTTAATTTATGCACTGCAAAAATTTCCTCTAACTCCTGCTCCTCATTGAGAATCTATTTTTGTGGACATCAGGAACCAAGGAACTTGCAGTGATGTTTATACAGAATATGTAAGCAGAACCTTCTCGTTGGGAAAGTTATTAGATAAATTTATAAGAAACCAAGGTTCACTGGGAAAACAGTCAGAATGTTGCTTTTGACTCCAGTATTGATTCATTGAGAATTAAAGTCTGTTCCTGAGTTTAATCCTCCTCCTCTTGCTAGTAAAAACGAGCAGCTGATGTGTGGGTGGCAAGCACAAGAAAAAGATGTGGAGCAGAGGCAGCTCTGCTGCTGCCATGTGCTGGGACTGAACAGCATTTCCATTAGCAATCCCCAGAAATTCGTGTGTTTATTTTCTGAAGGCTTTAGCTGTGCCTGTGGCTGGGTGTGTGAAAATCTCCTCTGTATGTCACTGTAGCAAGGGCTGGCATGTTCTCAGGTCAGAAAAGCAAACGTGCACCTCAAATCCATCTTCCCAGCTGGGGCTAAAATGCAAAATTCCATGAAGAGGGCAAGGGGAGCTGCTGCCGTGCAGTGTCAGCAAGAAGGGAGCAGAGGCGTTAATTAAACAGCTCCTCCCTCTCTCAGGATCAAATCCAAATCGGTGCTGGCCTCCCTGCATATGCATGAGGAAAGATGCAGCAAGGCTTCAAGCTGCTGCAACCCCAGCACCAGCAGCGGCTGTGGGAAGGGCTGGGCTTGGTGCCCCACTGACCCATTGGGGTCTGAGAGCATCTCCTGTGCAGAGGGGTCCCGGGGAAGAGAGGGTTTACTCACAGGTCATCCCAAGAACCTGGGCAATTTAGTGTCTGCTGAGAGTTCACTCCCCATCAGACTAAAAGCTGCCTTTTCCCTGTGAGCTTTACCTGTTCTTTGGATATGATGCTGGATCCCTGCTTTGCCCCCATGCAAGCTGGTGGTTTCTTTCACTTGGCAGTAGCAGTATGGTTTGCTGGCCTTGTTTGACATCTTTTTCAGGAGAGATCAGGTAGCTGCTGCTTTTTTCTTTGCCTCATTTTTAATGGGTTGTGAATGATCCCATTATGCCCTGCCTGACATACTGAAAGGAGCTGTCTCCTGCAGATGCTGAAGGTACATCCTCCAAAGAGTGTCAAGCCAGTCTTAAATAGCACTTCTAAACACACAGTATTGGGAGTAACTTTTAAAAATTTTGTTGCCAGGTTTGGGTGGTTGGTCCAGACTTGTGCAAGGGGGCGAGTCACAGCGTGTGTTTCTGAATGACTGGTGGTGCCTCCTCCCTGACCCTTCAGATTCAGGGTGTCTGTGAGACCCCACCATGACACCTGTGACAATCCAGCTTCCTCAGAGCATTTCTTCACTGTTTTGTTCTCAGAATTGTCCACAGTGCCTCCAGCATTAAGCCCGTGGGAAGGGCAGTGGATAGGGATTCCTCTGCAGTGTGCTTTCTAGTACAGCATCGCTGCTGACACCTGTGGTAGCAGCCAGCTGAGGACTAATGGTTTCCTGCATCTACTTTTAGCATTGTCTGCTGCTATTGTTCACTTTTTGGAAAGGTTCAGCAGCTGGGAATAATTTCAGAGAGTCTGCCTTGCCAGATCCAAGGATATGAGTCCCACTTGCCATTGCCAGGCAGCTTTTAATGGCTAGATATAAAAGCTTTTCTCACCCAAGAGAGAAGTCCCAGATGGTATTTGAGAAAGGCTGGAGATGATAGGCTTAGGCAGTCACTTGCACTCGAATCTGCAGGAAATTTGTTGACACTGGTGGTTACATCAGAGCTGGAGTCAGCCGCGTGGCGCCCGTTCAAGGATGTGTGCTGTATCCCCGAGCTGACCGAGGAAATCTGCCTGGCAGGACAGAACTGCTCCTGAGCCTGCTCCAGCACCACACAGCCATCAGGAGAGTCACTATCCCTTCCTCCTATACTGAACAATCAAACCAAACATGCCACTGCTTGCACCCGGTATTTGGGAGAGATGCTTAATTGAGAGGTTTTGAAGGAAAATTCCTGAGATTATCCTCCAAGCAGCATTTTTCCAGCCCGGTGTTAGTCAGAGCTGATTCAGAGGAGTCGGATCCTCTTGGCTCTCTTGGCTCCCAGCCTTTCCAAGCCAAGTGCCAGATAATACTAACACTGCAATGAACTCGGGCTCGGTGTGAGCCGAATCGAACATCCTACCTCAGTCACAAAATAAGCAGGATATTCTCTGGGCTGGGGCAGATCAGACACTGCGAAAACATCGGAGCCCTGGCTCACAGCTGATGCTTCAAAAATGACATGTCTTCCCAGTGTCTGATTGCTTGTTTTGATCTCTGCTGAGGAAGATGGATGCAATCAGGGAAGCAGTCCCTGGTGAGCAACAGGGAATATAAAACCAGAAGCCATTTTGCACAACTGATGGTAAGTACTGTGCAGTTCTTGGCTCTAAAGAAAGCAAAGGCTGAGAAATTTTTTGAGGTAGTTTCCTGCCAGTTTGCTACAGATTTTTGTCAGAGGTAAGGTCATGAGCTGGACAGAACAGAGATGCTCCTCTGAGCTTTTAATGGGCCAGAACAAAGACATTTCTTTGCTACCTACACAGCAATAGGAGAGCAAATGCATGCCACTGTCAAAAAACCAGTCCCTTCTTTTTATTGCTATGAAGTTTCATATCATCTGAGTGTATTTTATGACCAAAGCCTCACCAGTTGGAATCTGGCTTATGGAGCACTAACATCCAGTTGTGTCCACACTCTGAGAAATGCAGTTTATCTGCAATGACCATCCTGTGGTATTACCTCTTGTTTAGTTCTTCCTCAATTGTTACAGCACAGCCTAATGCCTGGCTCTGTAGACCAGGCTGTGTAATAATCACTAATAAATCTTGGCATTTTAATGGTGACTGCTGTACTTGGGGTGTATCTCTCATAATGTTTCTTTGAAAGAGCTCTGGCTTATCCCATGTTGATGGTTAATGCTGTTAAAATGTCAGACACGTGCAGCCTGGCTCTGGCACAAATTCCATGGTGACGGCCCTGCTCTCTGATAATGTATATCATTCAAAGTTATAGCGTTGCTAAGTGCATTCCTCTCTTCCACTGCTCTCTAACAGCATTTCAGCACCTGATAGACCCTACCAAGCCCTGAGTCTATGCTGTTTCCAGAGCTCAGAGCTGTCAAACACACTATACCGAAGCAAACAAACATTTCCCTGGCAAAATATTTCCTGCAAAATCTGGGCCTAATGCTATTTTTAATGCAATCATTAGATTACATGTGTTTTGAACCTACTATTGTACTTTGAGTAGTGTCACCTTTATGAGCAATGCAGATGTGTTTCACATATACACTACAAAATTTGCTCCAGAATAAATCCTGGCTTCTTGCATTCTTTTTCTTGTGTTTTTGTTGTTTTTGCCCTAAAAATTGGGGTACCCTGGAATTGTTTTCAATGCTTTTTTTTTGTGTTGAACTAAACTGTGTGATGCATACATTTATTTTGTTTCATCAGTGGGATGTGACATGACAGCTACAAATAAATGTCTTTGATATTCCCCAGACATTGGCTTATATGATAAAACCTAAAGACACCAAAGACTGCATATGAATTTTAAACAGTGCCTTATGAATACAGAAGTGGGTGTCCTTGCCTCCCTGTGAATACACATGTCAATAAATTGTCATGAGCCCAGGGCAGAACTGCAGAATCAATCACTGGAGACCAGAGAGAATCACATTAATTCTAACTTTGACTTTCATGACACTGCTTGTTTGTTTTTACTGGGGTTGGCTATGGAAGAAACGAAAACAACATTAGGTAGACTGGTTTCAAAAGCAGCTTTTGGTTTTGCAAGAAAATTCTGAGCTGGCACACTAAATAGACAATATTTTCTTAGATCTGAAATCTAAGAAACTGCGTGCTTCAGGTTGGAAGTGTGAGTACAGTTTATCTGGGGGTTACACAAAACACCATTGCTAAAAATGTGTGGGTATTTTGGGGGGAGAGAGGTGCCACGGAAAGGTTACTCTGTGAAAATCTGTCACTCTGCAAACACCTTCTCTGTTGTGTTTCATTACTTTTTAGCACATGTGAATATGCAGCCCTAGAGAGTCCTGACACTGGATGTGTTTATGCCACATTCCTAAGGCGTTTTTGGTTACAGCTGGTGGCTGCTTTCTGAGTGTCTGTTTGAATTCCCGAGTGGGTTTATCCCAAACCAAACAAAGGGTGAGGAGCTGCCCATGGCTGCTTGCTCTGTTCAGGCTGGTCCTGAATCAGTGCAAAGGTGTTTTCAGCCCTTGAGCTGAACAGGAGTGGATGTGGTTTGGCATAAAGCTGGATTTAACCTTTTTTTTATTTTTTTTTTTTCCACAGTGAATGAACTGGGGGAAAACAAAGGTGACATTTTCTTGATATTTTTTTTTTTCACAGCTATCCATACAGACAATTGAAAATCCTGAAGAATGGCTCTGCCTACCTCCAAGTATCTGGCTGGAAGTTTGGGTTTTTTTCTGTTTGTAGTCTCTTCAGTAAGCACAGGTGAGTTTTCTTGCCATGGGGAAAAATGGATATGGTTTGTAATGCTATTTTTAATATGACCAGCTTTTCACTCTTTGTATAAAAAGAGTCAGTGTGAAAAAACTCAGGAGAAAAGCAGTTTTCTGGTGCACCAATATTCCCAGTCAAAGGCAGCTGGAGTGGCAAAGACTGAAATTTCTGAGCAGGTGAAAGTACCCTCAGCAATCCCTCAGACTCTGCCACACATTCTTAAACCAAACACAAACTCAACAAACTGCCACAAAGAAATAGCAAAAGAAACCTCAGATCCTAATAGCTGTGGCTGAGGGAGGTGAAGGTGAGCATTTTCCTGCATTCCTCAAGCCCAGATGTGGAGAGCAAAGAGCTCTGGCCTGACATCCCTGTCCCTTGGGTTTTGTCTCTTCCAAGCAGTTCTTTTACTAAGCAGTTTATGGAAGGGGGAAACAGAAGCTTGATTTGCATATTCTTTATACAGCTAATTTGGAGGTTTGTATTTGTTTGAAATAAAGAGACCATATGTCTTGCCCCAAACACTGCAGCTGCATGAAGCAACCTCTCATTGTCATGCTCAGACCCTTTTGGTCAAGAAGCAAACATTCAGTTAATTCCTTGTGCTGGGTAGAATTTGCACTTTTATTTAAAAAATGACAATGAAAGTAATAATCAAGCTGTCAAGGTAGCTGGACCAGCTGGCAGAAGATGCTCAGCCTGATGGTGTCATTGGCACAGCAGATGCTGGTGGTGTGCAAAGTTCCTGGTACAAATTTGTTAATGAAATTGGGAATTTGGGTCCTCTGCTTCTGGTTTTTTGGCTTTTTGCTGTTTGTCATCCCAAACACCAGCCTAAATTCCTCTTGATTTCCCCTTAGGCTTCCCTGTGTGCCTCTCCCTTTCAAAATAATGAATTTGGGGGCACAAGTCATCTTTTGAGACTGCAGGAAGCTCTTTGTGTAGTAGCATATTTAAGAAAATGGAAGAATGAACAATATTTTTATCCCTCACATTTAAATTGATTAATTAAGATATAATTTAACTGATATCTTTGTGTTTGAATTGATCCTTTTGGTTTTATATCACTTCTCATCATGAGCAAATTTTTCTATTATCCTTATTCCCAAGGAAATAACATCTCTTTTAAAAAAATTGTTGTCATTGTGTATTGCAGTTATATTTGAACATCTATTAGCAATGCAAGCCCCATTCCCTGTCTGAAATATTTATCTTTTCTAACTTTTATTAATTCTGTGTGTCTTCTGGTAAGAACCCAGAAACACCTCCTTATTTTTCTCAATTACTGTAAATTGGAGAGAGTGCCTCTGACATTACTAATACAATTCAAGCTTCCAGCTGGCACAGTGGTACCAAAACCAGGTCCTGGATGTTTATCTGTATCTGACTTGCTGCCTGGTAGATTATTGTCCCTCTCTGATTTACTTCTCATGTATATGAGAAAAGTTTGCAGAGAGACAAGGTCAATGCAGCCCACATAAACATCCCTTATTCACCTTGAAAATTTGTATTTATTTGGCTCTGGAGACTTTAAAGCCATGGCTGGTCCAATTCTATTATTTTCTTAAGATATGAAGCTGTTGGAGGAATGTGAGGGGAAACTGAATGCAGATGGACAGATTGTTTTTCTATTGCAGTGGAATTACAGATGTCCTTCAAGTTCCACAGTGGCAGCACAAAACAACTGCCTGTTGACTGCACCAGTACCAGGAAATGTTTCCTTGCTTGCATTCACATCATTGTCCTTTCCATTACCTGGAGGCATTAGTACCTGTGGGGAAAAACCCACCCAACTTTACTGTACCAGCTTCCAGAGATTTAACCCTGCTGAGGTCAAGGTGTTTATCCCATGCCCATCATCATTGATTTGTTGGTTCTGTAGTTTTCTCCATGGTATTTTTCTTTTAAGGGATAAAAACTGGAAAGCTGGTGAGCACTCCCAGCCCTTTCTGAAGGCAAAGGGCTCATTGTTCAAACTTCCACTGACCTCAGCTTCCTAGGATTAGAAAGGGTTCTACCCTCAGAAAATATGCAACACACGTGAGACTCTCACTCACAGTTTTGTTGATTAGCGTAAGACATGAGGCTCACATATCAACCGAGGTTGCATCAGGGACATATTTTATCTTAAATAAATAGTTGCAACATGAGACTCTTGGATGTGGTATGAGAGCTGTTCAGACTAACACGTCATGGCAGCCCATCATCAAATTTGTGTGTGGAGACTGGATATGTGTGATCCCAAAGTGAATGAATCCTTATTGCTTCTGGCTGGAAAAACTCACAAACCCAGCCACACTTGTGAGGTTCCTGTTGCTCTCTGTTACTGGATGTACTGGCAATCACTTGGTGCTTGGTGTTGCCATGTTAGTTTGATCTCTTTTTCTTTCTGGCTCCAGTGAAAATATATCATGCAAACATATTTTAACATCTTTATATTAAACAAAGCAGGTAATCTGGGGGCATTTTAAAAGGTAGTAGTTGTTTTATCTTTTTTTCAATACCTTCCCTGGGCTTTGTGTCTAGATGGTATGAACAGAGCTAAATGCCACTGCAGGAAGGGCTCAGTTAAAGTCCCTTTTCAGTAGTTTTCTAAAAACTGCATCCCCTGCAAGGCTCCTTTGCATTGGGTTTTTCCATTCTTCCAGAAAACAGAAAGCCATACAGTTTAAGCTGTTGTTTGTTTTCTTTTGGTGGTGACCCACATGTACCCTGCTGCACTGAGGTATTGCTGTGTTCCAGGGAGCCAGCCAAGAGCGAGATGCTGAGTGATACTGTGGAGATGCCCAGGTGCAGAGCTTTCTGTCTCACACCAAACAAACACTGATTGTCCTCCCTCTCCATCTTTGCCCAGCAGAAGCAGCTGTCACGTGTCCTGACAGAGATCCTGAGTTAGAAATCTGGAACCCAGGTCACAACAAAGAAAACCGTGTTGAGATCCACAAAGGCAGGAAGCTGCTCCTCTCTTCTTCTGCGACTGTCCACTCCATCCACATCACTGATGGAGGTAAAACCTGCTGCTGGCAAGGCTGGGTGCTGGGTGCACCCACTGGGACTCTTCCAATCACGATGGATCATGCTGGGAGAGTTTCTTGCTCAGAAGTGGGTGACTAGTGGGCAAACACAGCTTTACCCCAGTACAAGGCTGGGGGGTAGCTGAGGTGCTGAGATTCTTTAGCCATTGTAACCAGCCTATTTTCTGTCCTGTCTGGAGAATTTACACAAGTAGCTCAGTGTAATGATCAATTCTACTTCTGTGATTTGCTTCAAAAACATTTTTTTTTTGCAAACCACTGGCCTGATAGCATCATACTGCAGTGGTTGTGTTATCAGGGCCTCAGGACAGGGCAATGCTTATGTCCCTCTTTGTCTCCAAGGACAGAGCCCTAGTGTTGCTGGCATGAATAGCTTTTATTCATCTTAACTCTAAATTTCTGTCTTTGTTTTAAATGGGTCCTCTTCCATGCAAATCTTAATTGCACTCTTTAAGAACTGGACTGAATAAAAACTAATGTTTTCAGGATTTGTATTGAGAGCTGTTTTGGAGTGTATGCACAGAATTTTTCAAAAACTGAGATGACAGCCCAGCATTGGGTTACCACAACCTCACATGAGCTGCTGTGTGATAAAGCAGATGCCATAACCTTCTCCATTTAGGGAAACTGGTCATCAAAGACGATGTGCAGCCCATCACTCTGCGTACAAGACATATACTGATTGAAAATGATGGAGAGTTACACATTGGCAGTGAGCTGTGCCCTTATCAAGGCAACGTGGTTATCATCTTATATGGGCGGTACGTATGCATGATAAAATACTATCTTAGAACCTTCTGGCATCTCTCTTCCACAACAAGGAATGAAAATGTTCCTTAAAATTACATGTTCTCAGGTACACTCATCATCAGAGCTCTGTGGAAAGTTCATAACTTTTTAAACAATTTAAATGGCCCACAAAAATTGATGCAGGTTTGGGTTTTTTTCTCTTCTACTGGGATATGAACACTGGGGTGTTTGGGCATGCCAGAGAAGCAGCATGCACCTTCCCACAACTCAAACTGATTTTCTAGAATAGGCTTAAAACCTGAGGAGTTATTTTTGTCTGAAATTCTCCTCTCTAAACATCCTTCCTTTCTCTATGGGAGTTAAGAACTAAGAATAACACGTTTATGTTTTGCAGATTGGTACAGGATCTCTTAAAATTTCAAGGATGCTAAATTCCTATGTAACAACCACTGGAGTTCTTAGCTCCTGGTTAGGGTCTTGCCTGCCTCCAGAATTCAAAAACGCAGATGTGGCATTCAGTCTGGGCTCCAGGCATCCTCTGGCCTGAATATAATGAATACAGCATGTATAAGCTGTGTTCCAGATTGCTTTTGGTCTTTAGTAGCTGCTACTATTTTTTAAAGTAATTTATTTTCTGTACAACGTGGGCAGCTCCTGATTCTTGGAGTACCTGAAAGAAATGCACTGTAAATCATGAGAGTTCTCTCCTGGGGTCACAGCAGCACAAGGAGAGAGGCTCCTTGAGTCAGACACAAACCCAAACCTGGTCCCTTTCCTCCCTCCCTGCTTTAGAGCGGATGACGGCAGCCAGCCAAACCCTTACTTTGGACAGAAGTACCTTGGAGTCAGCAAAGGTGGAACTCTTGAGATCCATGGAAAGAAAAAGCTGTCCTGGACTTTCCTAAACAAGACTCTTCATCCTGGTGGCATGGAAGAAGGTGGATATTACTTCGAGAGGAGCTGGGGCCACCGGGGTGTCATTGTCCATGTCATTGACCCAAAGACGGGGGCAGTTGTCCACTCAGACCGGTGAGTGACCTCCTGCCTGCCTAGGGGTGAGGATCTTTGGGAACAGGTTGGGGACAGCATCTCAGCAAGCTCAACCACACACATTTTAGCATCTTGTTTAAATGGGTGTTATTGCATATCTGTACAATTTCTCCTAGACCAGCAATCTCCAAAACCACAGAGTGAGCAGTGTTATACCTTGCAGTTTGTTAAACAGGTTTAATCAATTTGGCTTAACAGAACCCCCTAACACACCCTGCCAGACAAGTGCTTTTGCAACAGGGTAATATTACAGTAAACAATACAGAAAAATACAAATATACTTTCTTTATAGTACTTACTTTTCAGTACATAAGGATGTGGTGATCACTGCAGTAAATGTGATGGGTGTTTTTTATCACTGCAGGTTTGATACCTACAGAGCAAAAGAGGAAAGTATCCGCCTGGCTCAGTATTTGGGTAGAGTTGCAAATGGCATGATCCTGTCAGTCGCAGTGAATGATGAAGGATCCAGAAACTTGGATGACTTGGCCAGGAAAGCAATGACCAAACTGGGCAGCAAGCATTTCCTCCACCTTGGGTTTAGGTATGTGCCAGTCCTGCCAGTTCTCCCAGCACAGAGGCTTTATTATGTTCCTGAGATGTCCAAATAGTTCCACTCTTTCAAAGTCACAAAGTTCTTTCACATGGGAAAAAAAACCTAAAAAAAGAGGGAAACTTCTCTATGTGGAGTTTTAGCAGTTAATTAGATAGTTTCAGATGCACTCAGAGTCTATATTGGGTATTTTTATTAGCAGATTGAGGAATAGCATATGATTCACATTAAAAAAGATGGTTTTCCAAGATATTGTTCCCACAGGTTGCTTATTCCAATTTATTTTCAAGCCATCCCCCAAAGATTGAAGAAGCATATTTATACACACACAGAGGATTAGATGGGCTGAGAATTAAGGAGGGTACAATAACTGCTGTATGGCTACATACATACAGACACACTTACAGCACATTCCTCAGCTTGTCCAGTACAGGTCTGGGGACTTGTGCAGCACAGAAATTTAGCAAACATGGATTTACGGTGTGGACTGTAAATACTTCTGTGGCCAAAACAATGTCTGTGTTGGCACACACACTGTTGAGAATACTTGCTATTTACCCAACTGTAGCCATTATATTTTTTGTGTTTATCTGAATTTATGTAGGCTTTTTTTTATGAGGCAGTAAGAGGGTGTCTGCAGAACACACACACAGACACACACAGAATCTGCCTTGTAGAAGTGCTACAATACAGCAGTTTGTGGAAAGAGACATCTGTCAGCTGGGCACACACAGATGGAGCAAGATCTGGCGTGGTTGATGAAGAGGTTGTGTCAAATGTTACAGGGCACCAGACAACACATTTCAAAGAATCAACAGGGAGGGCAGAAATGGTCTCCAAAACCAGGCTATCTCCATCAGTCCAATTCTTGCTCTCAAATCTAGACCCCATATTAGAGCCCAGTAGTCTGCTGGGGTTTTTGTTGGTTTTTTTAAATGCTGGGATTAGGGAAACAGAACATGTTTTTTGAACATTATACCTTTTTCCCCCAGTTGTGCTACAGGAAGGAATTGATCATTTTTGCATATGTTTATAAAAGTAAATTGCACTGGAATTTTTTAGGCTGCTGTGGTGTTTTAATGCAAGCTTCTCATTTTGCCATCAACGTCTATAATGGAAATATCGCAGAAATTCATCTATGGAAGTGTGACTTTCAGCATTGCTATTGTTTGCAGTCAAGAGGCTAATCTTTGCCAAGCTATTATCTGGAATACCACAAAATTGCATTCCATGAATTATAGAGATGTGCATAAATAATGAGATAGTAATTGGTCAACACCATCTTCCACCAGCATGTGGAAAAATAACTGGTGCATTATTTAAAATAACATATTTTGAGGAGTGTTCTCAGAGTTTAAGTTCATCAATTCTCAAAAGCCACACTGTCTGGATGGCAGCTGGGGCCAGACTTAGAAAGGCAGTTTGATGCACAGGCAGCTTTAGGTGTATCCAAGCTTTTCCTCTAAAGCAAATTGAACTTCCACTTCAGTGTAACAAGATTTTCACATAGTGGTTTATGTTTCAGACACATCTATAACTATGAATAAGGATGTATGCACTTGACAGGTGCTTTCTGAATTTATTTTTTTTGTATCTTAGAAAAAAATGTTTGGAATGAGAAAATTACAAACATGTGTAAACATTTTCCCCTCTGTGGCAAGGCAGGCTCTGGCTGAGGAGAGCAGATGGGTTTTTCTTTCTAACACTCCTGTCACCACTCACTGCCCAGCACTGGGGTTTGCTGGCTGGTCCTGCTGAATCCTGGCTGTCAAATCTTCTCAGCTGATGATGGCTGGAGCTGGCCATGGGCATTCCTGAGAGAATAAGAGTGTAAGCCCCAGGCTGAGGAAATTTCTTCTTGGAATTTTGTGAGGTGTCACTTGAGTCAGGCTATGCAGTCATAGATTGTGTTGGTTTCTGGCTGGGGTTAATGGGCAAATTCCTGTCCATCTTCAGCTGCTCCATATGCAACCAGATTGTAAAGTTGTGCTACTCCCCCTTGCTGTAGCAGAGCTGATGCACAGTACTGATTTATTCAGAAATGTTTCTGTGCTCCTGGAATCTCTTTTAGTTGCCTATTTTCTGAGTCCAGAACATCAAGAATGAAAGGAAAATCTTGCATTCCTCTCCTATTGTTTTCCTTCTGAAAAGTGTGCTTACTCTTTCACTGTGAGCCATTTTTTTTCCCCTTTTACTAATAAATGAAGAGAAAGCCTTTTTGCACTTAATGACATAGTTTTTCTCTTTGGCATTCCACACAAATATCTCCTGTTTGGCTCTGGTCGCTTAATTTCATACAGCCCAAACAGATTGCATGTGTCCTTATGTGTCAGGGTTGAACAACTATAAAACTATTTTTAGTGGTAAAATAACTGGGAGAAACAAGTATTTTAACACATGAAACAGGGCCAGACCTTGAGTTGCAGAAGTGAATAGCTCCTTATTCTTTAAATTATTTCTGAGATTATTTTTGAGGCATCATAATTTTTTGTCATTTGTTTTGAATTTGGTTTACCAAAATAA
>VXBI01007222.1:818569-863945 GCA_013397375.1 Toxostoma redivivum
CTTGTCTTTTTTTGTGCTGAGATTATTTTCACTGTGGGAACAGATTGAAAGTGTTTGATCTTCCAACTTCATAAGGTTTGGGGAGGGACGACAGTGCAGGGCAAAGGGAGGAGGAGGGAGGGAGGAAGGAAGGAAGGGTTGTGTTGTTATGATAGAACTGGATAGTAGGAAAGATCAAGTATTTTGTCTAGTTTCCCTGGGAAACAAGTCTTATCTTCATCTTGGTTGCTCTGTATGAAGTTTCTACTAATGCTGATAAGTTTCACCATGGAACAGAAATGATGAAATGCTCTTTTGTGCTCCTATATGCTCTTGATAAAGGATGAAAAAACGATTTGTGCCTGGCATAATTGCTCCAATTATCCCACATACTGGTGAATCTATGAATTCAAGCACACATCTCTTAAGTCCTGCTTATTGGGTTGCAAATATTAGAGAGATAAGGAGATAAGGAGTTTACTGTGATCTTGTTCATGCAGAGAACTTTGAATTAAAAGTATAAATATGTAGCTATCTCACAAATTCACAGCCTGTGTCAGCATTCATCTGGTGCTGTAAGGATGGGAGAATTTACTCCACTATCAAAACTCAGATATTTTTAGAGATTTAGGGTGTTCTGTTAAGAAGTTGGCATCATTTTGGCTGGAATTTGCCAAAAGCTCTTTCTTTAAGGCAACCCTGGTGCTTGAGGGCAGGGCAGGAAATCTTGTGAAATGGTTCTTTCTAACAGCCTTTCAGAGCTCCTTCTACCTTTGGGCATTGCCTGGGAGCTGAGCTGACAGAATCTCATTCAGGTTTACATAGAAGTTCATAAGGGTAGAGTTTGTGCCTGATTGCTGTATGTCTATTTGCTGAAAACTTAATTTTCCATGTAAAAGTGATGGATTGGAGGAATATTTGTTGATTAAGACATCAGGTTGTACTGTGGGACTGAAGGAGCCAGCCAGCTCACCCAAACCATGTGGTGCTACAGGCATGTGCCTTAGGGATGCAACAGCAAACCCCATGAAGATAATTCAGAATAATGAGGATTTGAAAGATGCCAGTGGGAACATTTGTTTGTTATTAAATATAAGCAATAGGGGCATTACCACCAGTGATGACAAGTGTTTGGCAAAAATGATAAATCTGTCAGATCTGGGCTGGCATCTGCAATGAGTTGAACTGACTTTAAAGATGCCATGAAAGATTCACTGTCACTGGATCACGTGGGTTGAACAACATGACAAATTGTGTTTAGCATTTCCCTTAAAAACTTGATTAGGAAACATCAAAAGACCATGAGACACTGGGTCTTATCCCTAGAGAGCCCAAAGGAGAATCTCAGCTTTACTTTATCTTCACCAAATCCAGACCTTCAAGTGCTGGTTTCACTTCTCAAAGGGAGATTTAGCAGTTTGGGCCTTTTAGAGCCAAGGGATTTAGGAATGCATGAGTGTACCTGGGAGGGTTTTCTGAGAGATCACCAGATCTGAGCACTCTTACACATTTGCAGCAGTTGAAATAGTTTTAAAATCCCACCCTTCCCAGGTTTGATAAGGCCCAGGTTTTATGGCTGGGTTCACATGTGGCAGGTTTTCCCTTGTACCATTTGGAGAAACTCTGCTTTGAATTGCTTTGATGACATAAGCATGCCCTTGATGAGTGGATCATCTATGCTTATTTTAATGTATATTTCCTTTCAATAATTACCTTGTCCTTACCAACAACTGACTTCAATAGCCACTGTCTTGAGTAATAAGCATGGAAATGTGCTCATATTTTGCTGATTCAAGACTTCCTCCAGGCAAGCCCACATACTAAGGAAGTTTTCCCTGTAAATTTACATTGTGCTGACTGGAGGCACTGCTGTGACACAGGCAGCAGCAAAGCCAGGGAGTTTTTCCTGGTCCCTCACACGGGTCTGTTTTGGGGAGACATGATCTGTGTCCTGTGTTTGGTTTAGATTACAGTATGGCACAATCCTGGCAGGGCAGTCTCTATCCATGAGGGATGCAGCAAACCCCAGCCCAAAGGAGAAGGTGAATCAGTGGCCTCAGGGCTGGTTAGTGGTTGGGAAATCACAGCACTGGCTTTGATGCTGAAGCAGCAACACATTCCTCCCACTTTCAAAGCACAGGGTTGCCTTTTGAGTATCAAACCACTGCAGTGCCCATTTGCAAACCCCTGGCTGGGCTTTGCCCGTGGTCAGTGCCCTGGTCTCAGATACCCTGGCTGGTCTCTGGGAAGGCTCCATGTGCGAGCTGTGAGCAGCAGCCAAACTTCAGACTTGTAGCTCTGCAGAGTGAACTGCCATGCTCGTGTGAACTCCCTGAGCCCACCACAGAGCAGACTCTTTTGTGGGTTTTTTCCCTGCCCACCACCAAACATGCCCCAGGCAGCTCCCTGGCAGTGCCATGTGTCTGTGAATGCCCCTCACAGTGCTCCTGTCCCATGGGCAGTGCCCAGTGTTGTAGTGCTGGTCCCCAGAAGTCATTTACAGCACACAAGGGCTCCCATGCCAGGCTCTGTCTCCCACAAGAGAGACAATCCCACAATCTCTCTTCTTTCAGGGAGCTTGAATTTCTGTCAGCTTTGAGAAGTGGTTTGTTTTTCAAGACTCTATTAAAGGAGCTATTATTCAAAATCCGCTTTTACTTTGGAAGGGGATTGCTTTCCGTCTCTCCTTTTATCTCCAAACATGTCAAATCAGCAAAAGCATAGAGTGAAAAACATGCACCCAAGAAGTTATATTTAGAAACTGGTTAGTCCATATTTAACATTCCTGTCAGTGCTTGCCCTGTTTTGCATGTCTGGACTGGTGTTAAATTAAATTAAATACATGCAAGCATGACATTTATTATTCTAGAGCTCAGCACAGGAATAACAAAACTGCCTATCTAATTTCACTGCCACAAATCCTGGAGATGTTGCTTCAAATAGTATGTTCTTATGATTATCTAAAATTCTTCCTGCATTTCAGTAAATCAAGGAGAGGTCAGCTCTGGGGAGAACTGAAAAATAACAGCTTAAAAACATTCTCCATAAGGAGGAACTGTGCTCCTTTACAGACTCACTCAAGGCTCCAGCATGGAGTATCCTTATGTGGAGGATGCTCACTGCAGTGGTTTTTTTCATGTGTATGAATAAAGGAAGCAAAGCAAAAGCTGTTTTTTAGATGGGTTGAGTCTGGTTTTGGCCACACACCTGATGAGGCTCACTGGCTGCAGGGCTCAACACGGGCATGGGTAAGCCCAGGACTTTGTAGGGAGACAATTGCAAAAGTGGTGAGGTGCAAATCCAGGGTCCCTTGCAGCCCTTTGTTTCTGAGATGAGCATGCAGCTCTTTGGCCATCACCACTCCTCCAGTTAACAGAGAGGGATTTCCACCAGAGCAGATGATTAGGAAGGCAGAGGTGCCAGGCACAAGGCACATGTTGTGGTGTGACCCCTGTCCCACAGCGCTGCAGGCTCTGGGCAGGGTGGAGCACTCGCCCTTCCCAAATCCCAGTACTGCCATCAAACCACATTGCTTCCAGCTTCAGGAGAAGAGAGAGTGAATGGTGTTTGTTTATATTTTTTGTACACTCAAAGCATCATTTTTTGGTTAAAAATAATGTTGTTTCAATGTTCAAAATCCTCCCCTTGACTTGGCACTTCTGCTTAAGCATAAAGTGTTTTGCAGTGATAGCCAGGTTTCAGGCTTGCCATTTGTTTCTAATTAAGGATTTGAACGATTCCATGGAAATTAAATACATGCAAGTGTAGCATTCCTTAAAGTTCAGTGTTTACTTAAAGAGTTTATTACTTATTTTTACTGGAATAATGCAGAATGGAGTTAGTAAGGTGAACCTTTACCCAACTGAGTTTTCTCTGCAAAAACCTGCAGAAAGAAGGAGGTAGTAGGAATATTTTTGAATGAAATTACAACAAAGAGATGCTTTGCTTTCTAGACATCCCCACTGCCTGAACTTCCCCCCTTTCTGGTTAGGCCAGGGAAAGTTTTCTGTGCTTTTAACTCCTCCATGGAGAAGGGTGTGTGGGGAAGATGTATGAGCAACTTGGCTTGGCAAAGGGAGGTGTGGCATGGGGTAGATGGAAGATCCCATTGACTCCAACTGCACCAGGGCAGGAGGAAGCCTTGGGAATAAGTTGGAGATGTGAGGGTAGATCTGAAACGGAGAGGTTTGGGAGAACAGGGAGTCAGAGGTTTTACAGCCCACAAACCTGGTGACGGGCTGTGGTTGTCCCAAGCCACAATTCCTGTGAGGATTTCTGCCCGCTCTGCTCCTTGCTTGCATCAAAAGCCATGGTGTTAGCAGGGTCAGACTGATACTTGCCCAAGAGTAGTGCTGTGGGGTCTGAGCAGCTCCCCATGTCTTACTAGGTGAAATGCTGTGCTAACCTTGGTGATTTACACTTTTTACTTCACATTCCAAGGAAGGCAACATGCAGGAAGGGAAAAATTCCTCACCAGACATTGAGTAGCTGCATCATCAGGGTTTTTTGCATTGGATGTTCCTGCACAGCTGGTTGTTATTCCAAAGTACACAGTTCTTTTTCAAGGTTGGAAATGTGTTTTGTCTAACAGACTGTTGGTTTAACTCCCTGGTTAAATGAAGCAACCTAAGACCAAAAATCCCACTTCCTCCATTGCAAATATCTCACCAAGACCTTGGGTGTCACCTGTGCTCCAGCCTTCCCTCCTTTGAGGTGTCAGCCAGCAGTTTGTGCTGACTCGGTGGCTCCTTTCATCAGCGCACCAACCCCACCACAGGGAGCACTGCAGAGTAATCCTGAAACTGGATCTGTTTCCTTTAGGGAAGGCCAGGTACCTGCACATGGGCGAGGTGGTGGATGGTGTGGACATGCGGGCAGAGGTGGGGCTGCTGAGCCGCAACGTGCTGGTGATGGGCGAGATGGAGCCACGGTGCTACGAGTACAGCAGCAAGCTCTGCTCCTTCTTCCACTTCGACACCTTTGGGGGGCACATCAAGGTAAGGCTGGAGCCCTTCCTTGTCCTTTCCTCCTCCCAGCCACACCTTCACATACCAAGGAAGGCAAGATGGGAAAAATTCCTCACCGGACATTGAGCAAACAACCTCTCCCCACAGCACAGCAGATCCACTCTCTGGCTGCTGCCTGTCCTTCAGCTTTGAAGTGCATGTCATGCCCGTGGTGATCAACACACCTGAGATAGTCTCCACATCCCAATCCCAGTTTTCCCTAGATTTTGGTGGTTCTTAGCCCAGGAAGTTTGATTTCAACCCAGCTGGCTGAAATCCATGGAAAATGATAAATATAAATTGCTTTCCTTATACAATTAAGTTGAATGTGTCTATGGCAGCAGTGAGGAAATCCAAAAGCAGCTCTGGTCTCCTTAGCCACCATGCCCCTCTGTCCCTCCCCCTGCAGCCACACACTCCTCTCCATACAGTAAATCTTTCCAGCAGATTTCCAGCAGTGCAACCCTTCCTGCGCTGTGTTCCCTCTCCTTGCCCTCAACATATTTCTGTTTCTTGATTGCTGTTCTCTTGTTCTCCAGATTGGTCTTGATTTTAAGGCTACCCACATTGAAGGTCTAGAACTGAAGTTCATGGGCCAGCAGACAATGGGGCATTACCCAATTCATTTCCATATGGCTGGAGATGTGGATGAGAAAGGAGGCTACAACCCTCCAACGTATGTGAAGGAAACCTCCATCCACAACACCTTCTCCCGCTGTGTCACAGTCCATGGGTCCAATGGTTTACTGGTAAGAATTCCTGTGTCTGCCTTAAAGACAGCAGCAAAAAACCTTGCTCTTAGCATGAATACAGCTTAATTATTTCAGAATTATGTGTTTTATTGTTAAAACCAATGCCTGATAGACACCCTGGATAGACAAGGAGTATCTGGACCTGCCAGTGTGGCACTGGGGGCTGTGTGTGGCTCAGACTGGACAGAGCATTTGTCTGGGTCCTGCAGTGTCTGCAGACCAGCCCATCTCTAATGAGTGGTTGGATCTTTCTGTAGACACAGAGTTTGCTATTTAAAGAGGATAATCAGAAGCTTTAAGATGTGCCTCATCTTTCCTATAATAAAGGTTTGGGTTTGTAATGCCAGCCATAACATTAAGCACTCACAGAGCTGTGATTTGCTAGAGTTGCACTCCACAACGAGAAATCCTTTAGGATAAATCTTTAGAATGACTGATAGTTACCAGACAAGTTACAGCACACCAGAGATGTCAAGAACATATTCAGATTCTCCCCAGATTTAGGGGTACCTTTGTTTTTGGGGTAAGGATGCTGAACCTGCTGTTTGTGAACAGAGAAGGACTTGTGGGTGATGTGATGGTTTGAGGCTGTCTTGGGCACACTGATCACAAAATTATAGCAGTTTTCTATTCTTGGGGAAGTAAGGAGAAGGGTCAGCAGAACAAGCTGCCCTGGATTTCCAAAGGGCAGAGTTTGGCCTGTTTGGGAACCTGGTTGACAGAATCCCTTGAGAGGCAGGTCCTGAAGGGCAGAAGAGTCCAGGAGGACTGGATCATCTTCAAGAAGAAAATCTTAAAGGTGCAGGATTTCTCTAGACAAAGGACTCTCACTCACTGACTGTATTCCAAAAGGAAAAAGTGTATCTGAGCCCTGGAGGGGAGAATTTGTACTGTGAAGAGCCCTGCTGCTATATATAACAAAATTTTAAGTGGAAACATATCATTGGCAGCTGTAACCTGAATGGTCACTGTGCATTAGGAGTTCATACCTCTAGAAGTGCCAGCATTGGAAGGGAGAGTCACAGGCATAATTAAAATGTGTAGAAGTTGAACAAAGGGCACTTAAATTGCAGTTCCAGAGGCAGAGCAGCTTTTATCTGCTATTATGAATCTGAGGCTTTGGGTTTGACCTCTGTCCTTCTAAGTTTATAACATGATCTTGAAAACCTACCAAATGAACATGGCTTCTGAATGAAAGAGGCATTTTACTGTATGAATTATATAAGTCATTCAGGGTCATATGGCATTTGCCCAATCTGAAGCTGCCAGTAGAGGGGCTTAATACACAATTAATGAGCAGAGTGGCAGCACTGCAGGTTTCATTTGTCACTCTGTGATGGACTGTCACCAGTGGCACCACAAGCACATCCTCTGGCTGCACAGGTGTTGACGAGCTGCAGCTGCTTCTGGATCTAATGTGAGATCTTCATTCCCTACTGCCAAACCAAATACCCAGAGCCTGGCATTTTTCTTATCAGTCAGGTGGATGGGCTCATGCAGAGAATTTGGAAACAGTTTTGTCTCTTGTGCTTTCTCTGGGCAACAGCTGTGCCGTGGGGGATCCATGGTATAGGAATCCATGTGCTCAAGCTTTTCCAGCCAAGATGGCAGAGTGAAATTTAGACAGGCTGATGTAGCTGATGAAAGCAACTTGATTCTCTTGCTGTTATTGAACAACCACAATTCCCTAAATGATCATACTTTGCCTCTATGACAAGGCACCCGAGACAAATTTTATAATTTAGGACATTAGTTAGTTAATATAATCCCTCTTGATTTTAGTTTATCAAAATGTGTGAATATGAACCTCTACCTATCCTTGTTTTGTTTTGGCTTTTTTGTAACTTATCATTATTGCTGATGGCTGAAAAAAAAGCCCCAGTGAACTAAAGCAATCTGATCAAGTTTGTTCAGTTGCATCACAGAAAATGTGCTCCAAATGTTGCATCACTTAGGTGTTGTTTCATGGCTCTGATACTCATCTGCAGTCAGCAGCTTCATGCCTTGATTCATCAGGTGATCCCACCACAATCTCCTCATCTGCTTTCTGACTCAATTTCCTTCCTTTCCTGTTCCTTCTCCCCCAGATATATTCAGACACCCACATGGGTCTCTGATGACTACAATAGTTATTGTATATGTTTCCCAGTTGCCTATTATCTTTTCACTTGGGCAGCACCACCTGTTTCTACATGCAAGAACACCTTTCATGCAAACAGAGATGAGCTCTGACCTTCCCAGGTAACATTCATTCCCTCTGAGATCAGGTAGATCCAAAGTGTTCTTTGCTGAGGGAAAATTTGCCTTAATGATGTGCAGAAACCACACTTTGGAAATAGCCATAAATATTCAAGCTGGACTATTAAACCTCAGCACAGCACACCACTTAATGATGTCCTTAATATTAAACTGTTGATTTCAGAGGTGCTTCTTGCACGAGTGTTGTAGGGTACTATGCAAATGTTTTAATAAATGGGAGAGTGGCATCAGTTGTTTTTTCTGTCATTAGAGCAGGCAGGTAATTTACGTACAGGGTCTCCTGCTTGCTTTGCTGTCACTTTTCTCATGTCACTTCAGAGATACTCATAGATACTGAAAAGTCTAGGAGAAAAGAGTATCCAGTTATTTCTGATGACAGGTATTTTTCTGGGGGTCTGCACAGTCTGTTAGAAGTGGCTGTCTCAATGTTAGCTCCCCTCATTGATGGGTTATTCCACACTTGTCTGTAAATTCATATTAGCTGAGAGGCACAGAGGGTCCTTCTGGAAACAAATATGTAGAAAAATTATATTTTTAAAATGCAATAGTTACCCAATGTTTTCTGCAATATATTGGCCAAAAAATCACCTAGTTACAGCACTGCAATCCCAGGGATGAAACTTTGCTCTGATTCCTACTCTCTCCATTGGATCCCAGTGTGCAAGCTAAAATAGAAGCAGCCACTGGGGAAGGAAATTAAATGGGGGTCAATAAATAGTCTGGCAGGATCCAGGGGAGACCTGTACTTCATGGAATAGGAGGTTGTGCTATCTAACAGCTTCAGTGGTATCTGCTTTTACTAATCCAGCTATACTTCACAGCAATCATTTTGCCAGGAAGGGAATTATCTGGCTCAAAATTACTCATGGTTAATGTAAGATTATGGACTATTAGCAAGGTTTTAATCAAAGAAAAAATGAAATACATTAGAAGAGTGATTTTGGAACAAGCATCTTGTTTGCTCTCCAAGAATTTCAGTAGTGGGCTTGTGCATGAAAACAGGCACAGGAAACAAGTCAGAGGTGACTGAGAGATGGCTTATGGAGAAATAATTAATCAAAGAGAAGGTGACAAATGCCTAAGGGACCAGATTCCTGATAACTCCCTGTTGTTCTGTGGGCTTTCAGGGATGAGTTAGCAGAACAGGAGTTTGCTGGCTCTGAGCCTCTCTGGCAGTGCACAGCCCTGCTCCTGTTCTCTCCCCTGTTGTGGGAGACGAAATCCCCTGGGACAGCACTCCCCTGCTTTGCCTCAGCTGAGTCTGAAACTGCAGCTTTCCATGTCCCTGTCCTGGTGCAGGGTTGTGCTGGCTGGAAAGATAAAGGGCTGAAGTGGCAAACATTTCTCTAGGGAAGCTGCTTCCGTCATGTAAATGTCCCAACACCATTGCTTATGTGTCTTTTTGGTATTACTGTCCTGTGAGAGAAAGCTAATAGGATTTGGTGGCAGTTTCTGTGGAATTCTGACATCTCTGTGGTTACAAGACTTCCTCTACATGTTGGAAACCTTCTTCTGAATGTTGCTCACTCTCCTGAAATGTTCTGTGTGTAAATCTTTATGATAACAAGGCTGGGATAGTTCATTCTTCCAGGGGGGTACAGATTAGTACATATGTTTTACACCTAAATAAAGAAGGCTAAACCTTGCAAAATCTGTCATTTTTTTGGACCAGGGAAGTTAGCAGTGAATTTCAGTGAGGTAGCTTAATGGAATGTACCATTTTGCAGGTCATTTTAGTAGTGTTTAATTTACTGTGATGACTTGTGCTCAGAGATTTGAGTATTTACACTGGAGCCTGGGTGCTACATCTTAGAAATTTGTGTGGTTGCAAGCTAGTAATAAATTTGGCAAGCAAAGTGTTTGTTCTCATGTGAAAACATATTTGTAATAATTTCAACACTAATCCTGGGATTTTATTTGAAATTGGTGCTCCTTGCCCCAGGAATGAGGCATGAAGGTGACAAAAATGTCTCAAGCCTGTTTACAAAAGCAGTTCAAGCACTTGAATTCCCAAGCACTTGGTCTCAGTGACACCACGATGATCAGGTTTTCTATCCAGGTTAATACTGTCCTTTGTCCCCTGACAATTACTGTTTCATCAGAAGCATTTAGAGGAACACATTTGTGGCAGGTTAACCTTCCCCAGGGATGTTTTCTGAGTCCAAGGTGATTGATGGGTGGTGGCTGTTGGGAACAGGAAGGAAAGAGCCCAGGGGATCCAGACCTTGCCCTGGTCAATGGAGACCTGAAATTAATCTTCTATATCCCAGATGTATCCACTGACAACTGACTTGCTGCACCCACTTTCTGCGTGTTCAAGGGCTGTTGCTTCCCATCTTGTCCTATCCTTAGGCTTCAAACTCACATTCCTGCTCTCAGATCTTCCAGTGGTGTAGGGGGTGTTGTTCTGTCCAACACCGATGTCTCAGTGTTAATGACATCCAAACCAAAACCAGAACAGCATTGATTAACACCAGCTGATTTGTCTCAGGGTCAAGCAAAACTTCTGTCAACAACTTGAAAAAAAAGATCAGGTCAAATCTAAAGTAAGCCAGCCTGTCTGGAAAACAATTTTCTGCCTCTCTGATAGCCTGGAAAAATATTTTTTCATCTCAGCTGCATTTTTGAGTTGCATTTTATGTAGCTGCTCATGTAACTCCACATGAAGATGAATGAGATGTGATTTGAACGTCTAATTCTTCTCCTCACCCCCCACCCTGTGTTTTTTCCAGCCCCATGCTAAGACAGTCTCTGATTTCACAGGCAAACAAAAGAATGGAATGAGCATTTCCTAGGTGATGACAAATTCTAATTAAGTGTTAGAGTTATTGCTTAGACTATAAGCTCTTAAGAGCTTAAGAGAGGGATCCTGCTTTTGATTTTGGTTATAGACCCTGAGTTCAAAAGGGTACTGAGGCTCCTATGTGCCACCACACTAACATTTGTCCTAAACTGTGCAGTGGCTGAAGCATAAAACCTCAGCACTGACCTTTGTTTTGCACACTCAGGTGAAGGATGTGGTGGGTTATGATGCTCTGGGCCATTGTTTTTTCACGGAGGATGGACCAGAAGAACGCAACACATTTGAGCACTGCCTTGGGCTGCTGGTTAAAGCCAGCACCCTGCTCCCCTCCGACCGTGACAGCAGGATGTGCAAGCTGATCACAGAGGGAGCTTACCCAGGCTACGTCCCTAAGCCCAGGCAGGACTGCAGGTGAGTGGGAGCCTTCCTTTTCTCCTCCTTCTCCTTGCAGGACTTAGCCGTAACAGACAGCATCCTGTATCTGTGGTTATGTAACATCTGTAGGGATCTGGGCTGTTTGCCCCAAATTTGGGTGGGCAGTTTCCTTGGGGTCTTTATCCTTGTGCTGTTCAGATGCCTACACACCTAGGGTGTACTTTTAACATTTTACATAAAGTCCATGGAGATGGTTCCCACCTAAAACATTGTAAATCTTTCTTTCAAAGTACACAGCCCTGCCTTGTGCCTTGTGGAGTCTTGAACCCAATGGCTCAGCAAAAAGTTGCTGAATTCAGAATGAGCCACGTTCTGACATTTGTGTGCTCATCTCAAATGGCAGCTGATTTTGAAAATATTTCAGTATCATCCATTTTGTCCTCAGAACAAACTGAGGTTTTGTTCAAGCAAAGGTATTTTTAACTTTTTAGTTTGGCAAGGGAGAGAGAGGAATTTATGCAATGCTCTTTTTCACATCTGTGTTTGTTTATAAAATACACCTAATGTCCCTATTCTTAAAATAAGGGTTAATTAGCCAATGTGCTCATTTTCCACTGATAATTCATTTAATAGTCATAGGGACATATTTTGTGTGTCATTTTGAACACTGTTACACGAACGAGCTCTTTCTAATGGAAAAGTGTTACAGTACTTTGATCTGCCCTGTCCTCCTTTATAAAAGAATTCAAGGTCTGATCAGAAAAACAGCTCAGTTTGTTTTGCACTGGGCTCATCCAGCCTGGAATGAGTACACCAACACTAATCCCAGTGCAGGGACAGGGGATGAGCACCAGCTGTGGCTCCATCAGCTTGGGAGAGTCAGACAGGGAGCTGCTGCTAGGAATTAAAACAATGGGATTGTGCCAAATGACACTGTAACCTGCCCAATCCTTGTGGCTTTGAAGAATAGGATTAGGCTGAAGCACAGGTCACTGTGGAAATACACTGTCCTTGCCCTTGCCTATGCAGCAGGAGGTGGTCTATAAATAATCCAAATTTGTTTATTTCTAAGCCTGTCCCATGCCCAAAATAGAAAAATTTTGCTATGTTTTCATGATAAAGTCAGACAAACAGAAATGCATCAGCAAAATCAGTTGGCCTAAACTGTGAAGTCCCTCATGGCAAGATTAAAATAGACATAAGGGTTCCATAGGTTCATATCCTGCAGAAGGGCAAATCTCACCCAGGAAATTTAGAAGCCAGCCTGCTGGCTCTAAGGGCTGGATGTGTCCCATGCCTGTTGGTTAATGAATTCTGTATGTCACAAGATGGACAGTGATGGATGGGTTGATCTGTCCTCTTTGATGGGAATCTTTCAATTAAGAGTCTTTTATGTGCATTAGACAAATGGAATGCTTTTGTCCCAGAAGAAATGTGCAGGAGGGTGGGAGCAAATAAAGTTAATCACAGCAGCTCTTGGAAAAGGCAGGTACAGGGGTACACTTGGAAAGCCTTTAGCAGACAATTCATTGGGTTCCCTGATTAAACAAGTCTCTAATGAACCCTAGGGCTTATGTGGGGGCAAAGTTCTTTTCTGTGACTTGTGCAACAACATATTTACCTTATCATAAAACATGATTGACATCTGACAGCTTCATAGCAGGCTTGGAATTGCAGTTGAAATTCCTTGTTTAATACGTGGTGTTTTAAAAGATAAGGCCATGTTCTCTGTCAAACCCCAGAGGACATGAGGTATGAGAAGAGAAAGAAAAAACACATTCCTCTTGCCCCTGGGCAGGACCCCTTATGTGGGGCGGTACCCAGCCCTACCTGGACTGGGGGAGTTTATGGGTGACTCTGTTGTATGCTCAAAGTATCATTTTCATGTTATTCTTTGTTTTCCTGACCTGCAGTGCTGTATCCACCTTCTGGATAGCCAACCCACACAACAACCTCATCAACTGTGCAGCTGCTGGATCTGAAGTGAGTGCACAAGTTTCTTATTTGGTAACAGCTCAAGCCAGTGACAGCCCTGCAGGGCTGAGGGAGGCTCTCACTGGAATAAAACCTGTTTTTGTGACACAGACATTTTGGAAGCTGCTTGATTGAGACACACATTAATGTGGCTGGTGCCACCAGTAAAAACAATGGTCTTACTTTTGCTCCACAGTTCTTGTCATTTGCTGTTTCTAGAGCTGGATTTAACAAAATTCCACAGTGTGCAGCCTGAATAAATTAAATAAATGTGACTGTGGAGTCACAGAGAAGCCTTTGGCAATGATATTGTTGATTGCAGTACAGTAGTGGTGCTCTGAAATTTCAGTCAGCCCTAATGCTAATTCCACAGGCATTTTTGGTCACATTAGGAGCCCTTATTTTCCTGAGAAGACATAAAAACAAGAAAATGAAGCCTAAAACAGAGATGTGGTCTTTCCAAAGCTTCCAAATCTTGAGTACCTATATTAAGACTCCTTGATAAATTTTTAAGCAACTAAATAAAAATTATTTGATTCTTAACTTTGGAAAGTCTCACTTATGCTTCAATATTGATGCCAAAACTTAACCTAAGGCACCCAGAAGATCAGAAGGGTGAATGTCAATGTTCATGTGCATTAGACTCTGCTGCGGAGCGTTACGCGGTCAATGGCTGTGATTTGTCCTGAAATAATCTGGCGTACATCTTGTGGCTTTGCTGAGCTCTCCTGGGGCCAGCAAAGTCTCAGAGGTCCCTTCTCTCTCTCAGGAAACAGGGTTTTGGTTTGTCCTGCACCACGTGCCCACAGGCCCCTCGGCAGGGATGTATTCCCCCGGCTACTCCGAGCACGTTCCGATGGGGAGATTCTCCAACAACCGCGCGCACTCCAACTACCGCGTGAGTCTGCACACCACGGGAGCTGCCCCTGGAGCAAAGCAAAGCCCTTCCCCTCGCTCCAGCTGCCTGGCCTGCAGGTTGTTAGTGCCTGTGCTTTGTGCTTCTCCAGAGCTCTGCACGCTCCTTGTGTCTGCAGATAAGGCAGGAGCGCTCGGAGCCAGTGAGCACCTGCTCCACTCGGCTCTTGGGCATCCAGAGCTGCTCCCCTGCCTCTGTGCTCCTGAAACACTGCCTCCAGCAGCATCTGCTGGCAGCTTGTCTAATTATACACCTCACCTGCCAATGCTGGCAATTAACTGAACAGCTTCTAGAGGATAAATACGGCCGCTGTGCCTAATCACCTTCTCTGCTTATTTACTCCTTAGTGTGCTGTGCTGTGGGGCTGTGTGTTACTGAGGGCTTTAGGCTGAAGCAGAAGGTTTAGGTGTATGGGAATACATGCAATTATGAGCAAAGTGCAGCTTTGGAAATTTGCAGCAATTGTGGGGGGGTATATGCAAGTCTGGATAGTCCTGGCAGTTCTCTGTTTCACATGCTATTAATGGAAGCTGCTCCCAGCATCATGTGGGTGACTTGGGCTTAGAACAACTGGAGGCAGAGTCTGAACAAGGAAAGAGCTGTAAAATTTGTAAATATACTGTGATAATTGCATTTCTGTTTTCCTTTAGGCTGGAATGATCATTGATAATGGCGTTAAAACCACCCCAGCCTCTGCCAAGGACAAGAGACCTATCCTGACACTGATTTCTGGGAGGTAAAGTGTTTTGCATAGTTTGATTTGGAAAAGACTTCTCTAAAATACTGACTGAAAGCTATGAAATTGCCCCAAGGAAGTTCACAAGAATCATTGCAATGGCTTTGGAGTGGCTCTTTTTGAGGAAAAGTCTTCACTTTCCTTCCTTTCCAAGACCCCCCTTGCCATTTCTGACTTTATCTCTCCATTCTCCTTTATAAGGGACCTCAACACCCACACCCTTCTGGTTTCATCTTTATTCTTTAGCTCTGAACTGAGCTGGCGTGGGTATTACATCTGTCTAGGGTGTTCCATTTATTTTTGAATTTTTTAGATAAGGAAGAAAATTCACTGCCTGGTCAACAGTCCCTCAGGGCAGAACTTGCTGCAAGAGTTTCTTAGGAATAAGAAACTTAAGTATTTCTTGGGAATGCTGTAGATTTTGTTTGTTCTTTTAGAACCTGCTTGAACAGGGAGTGTTTATGTCATGGAGTTCATGCTTTGATTTCAGATTTCAGTCTAGTTCCAAATCTGATGCTGCAGTAACAATCACAATTAAATGCTCAGATCAATCCTTCATTTCTGCTGCTGTGCACAGCCTCTTTGTGGTGTAATGGAGTAATTTAGAAATAATGGAAACCTCTCTATTGGCTGTATCATATCAGCAGACCTACTGTGGTCTGGTGGCTTCTGAGAACCCACTCTTTCCCCAGAGCTGGCCCCAGAGGAGGCTGATGAAAGGGCTGCACTTGTACCCTTGTATCTCATTAGAGGTTGAGTCAGGCTCTTAGTTGCCAACCCCTAGACATGTAAAAGGACTTAAATACTCTCAAATTTCATAGTTTCTTTCCTAACAGACCAATTACCTCCAGTTGCACCCTAACCTACATTCCCCCACAACTGCATCTCTTGACAGAAGAAACTATGTAAGGAAGAGAAACCTGCTGAAAGCCTCTGCTCAGCAGGGGAGAATGACAACTTTATCTCCTTCTAGTCTCTGGGGATATGGGTTACCCAGACTACAGCAGTCATGCTCTGGGCAAGCATTACCGGGATCCATCTTCCTGCCCAGGAGAGCCCAGCCAGGAGCTCAGATATCAGCTGTCCACATCACCCTGGCGCCCTGGCTAGCAGCTGATGCTGAAAGATGTTCAAAAGGGAATGGTTTTTACATTATTTTAATGATCAGTTAATTGAAGAGATTAATTAAATGGTAAAAGTAGCTGCTGAAAAAATAACTTAAGGGCAGGCTGCTTTTGGGAGCCTGATGCTGCTTTTCCATGCAGCTGAACACGTGCCTTGGGGAGCTGCCTGCTGCCACAGGCGCAGTCAGTGGTTACAAAAGGCAATTTCTCCCTTGCCATACAAGGGCAGGAATGGCCCTTGGAAGCCAAACAATTCATAATGCACTCATGGTTGTGCTTGGGGATTGCCCACCAGCACAATATGCAGTTCAGATTATTTATTCCATTTTTTCACTTTTTATGTGTCAAGACTGAACTGAATAAATGACTGAAGTTGGGCTGGCTGGAGCAAACTGTGGGCTAGGCTGGACAGTGACAGAGTTGGAGAGATTATTCTGCATTCTGTTACAGCATTAAATGTCCAAGTCAAGTTCTGGACCCTGTAGTGTTCCTCCAGTTATCATGGATGTGAATGAAATTGGAATCCTTCTCGAAATATCTGTACTTACTAATGCCTGGGGAATTCACAAGAGCTGATACTAAATCTGTCTCTGAAAGTAAATTCACAGTGATGAAGCTGCCAAAGCAATATTCATTTATTGGAACCCTATCAGCCTGATGCTCAGTTTTAGATTGATATGATGGCTTATTAAGCAAAGCAAAGTGCTATTGAATATCTGTTAGCAATTTGACAGCTTGGCCTCGCTACCATGGTGAGGAATGAATTTTAATCTCAGGACCATCCGTTGCTGGCACTGAGTTGGATACTCATCTGTCAGGTTTTCTAAGCTGTGTAGTGTGATGGAGGATGCTCCTCCAACAGCAGAAAGGAGCGTGGTGCCTCAGGACAGGGTAAATGACAGCCAAGCTCAGCATCACCTCGCTCAGATCCTGTGGCCCAAGCAGTGGCTGTCAGGGAGCAGCTGAGGGCACACATTACTGCAGTTTCTGCTTCTGTCTGCCTTTTTTTTTCACCCAATCAGTCCAACATTTAATCATACTGAGAACTTTAGGGTTAATAAATCTTGTACGTGTGTCCTGCGTAGTGGGAGTAGTGAAGGACGTACTCTCAGCCCCTCTCCAAGATTTTTTAGTTCCATTCCACAGCAAGAAAAATTTGGCAGTGGTACTCATGGCCACAGTATAGCCAGAGTTAGGAGATAAGAATGCTCAAAAGGGAAAACAAAAGGATATTTATCTAAATAACAGGAACATGCTAAAGGACAGCAGTAAGTGATTAAAAAAATCTCTGGAACTATTGGGAGCAATAATAAACTTTCCATGCTTTCAGCAATATATCAGCAATACAATACCGGAAAGGTGGAAGGAAACTTGGAGAGGTCTTTGCAACTGCTGTGCCTGGACCTTCCTTGCCTTGGCAGCTGGGTCTGGCCATCACAGCTTGAGCAGACACGCTACATGGGTGGACTGTGGTCCCAGGGCTGTTCCTGAGTTACCATGAACCAGATGTTTAGCAGGGCCATGCAGGCAGCAAGGCCACCTTCCTTCCCTCAGCAGCCTTTCCTCTCTCCTGGTTGCAGGTACAGCCCGCACAAGGATGCTGATCCTTTGAAGCCCAGGGAACCTGCAATAATCGAGCGCTTCATTGCCTACAAGAATCAGGATCACGGGGCCTGGCTGCGAGGTGGAGATGTGTGGCTGGACAACTGCCAGTGAGTTTTGCCTTATTTCAACTCTCAGAGTTCAGCCTGGTGTTTATGGCGAGCATAGCTGTGGTTCAGACTATTTATATTGCTTTGCACCTTTCATATGGCCAAAATGGAAATGAAGATGAAATGTTAAGCCACCACAGGCATTATTTTACACAAACAAAACCTGCTTTGTCTGAGCTGAGGATCCCTCAGGTTGTGTCTCTGTGTGATGCTGACCAGCATTCATAAATGGTCACAATGCACATGCAGGGACACACAGATGCAAATGACTAAAAATAAAAACTTTTTTTTTTTTTTAACATGAAAAATGAGGTGCTTTGAAAAGAAAACAGTGAAATGGAAATGCACCACCTTTCCTGGCTCAGCCTGGTCACAGATCAGTTTTATGTGGTTCAGTGTAATGCTGAATAAGCAGGTACTGATGAAGCAGACATAAAACTATGCATCACAGCAGCAAGGGAGAGAGTCTGGGCAAGTGCGTGTTGTGCTCTTTGAAGGCCATTTCCTGTGCTGGCCAGAGCAGATATTTATTTTGCACTTGAAAACAGATGATCTGCTGCAGTTTCTGTTTCTGAGCCAGGCTCCTGATATCAATCCTAGCGAAGAGGAGAAAAAGGAAAAAGCCCCTTTCCGAGGCATATTGTGATAACCCTGGTGGGAATGGTGATATCTGGTGTCCAATTCCCAGCCAGAGCTGCTTTACCTTCGAGTGACCCAAACCTCTCCAAGCACCCACTGGGATAAGCTGCCCAGAGTGACCCGGTGAGAATGGGACTGTAGCAGAACACTCAGAAATGTCACATTGAGCAATGCAGTTTGTGTTTCTTATGACCCACAAGAATCCACCCGCTCCATGGCCAGCAAGTGTTTCCTCACAGATCCCACTCAGGTCACTGGGACATTTTTATTGCTGGTGGAGCAAAGGCAGTGTGGAGGGTGCTCAAACACCAAGTGCTTTATGAGTTTCCAGCAGCAAATCTCTGAGTGTGTGTGAATTGGAGGAAACAGCTATCAAGCTGTAATTGTCTTTATAGCCAGAGCCATTTCCATTTCTATTGCTACAGGAAGACTTATGTATCTATTAACAGGGCCAGCGTTAATGTGGCCTGCAGGGAAGCAAGGAGGAGATAGGAAGGGAAGGGCTGCCACCTACAGACAGCAGCACGTGAGGAGATCTGCTCCCAAACACTGCCAGGATCAGTGACAGATGTGGGAAGTGATGCCGGTGTGGAGACACCATCAGGACTGACTCAAACTATCAATTCATTGTAGCATTTCTCTAAGCAGGAGTCAAGGACCAACATCTGTGATTTATCTTATCTTGAAATTTCAGCAAAATAAATATTCTGATTTTTGTTTTTATTTTTAATAAGGAAGTTCTGATCTCTGTGTTCCTGTTGAGGAAAGAGAAGCCAAGCTGCTATTTTTTTATCCCCTTGCAAAGCTCTTTTATGGAAGCAGTTTGTGAAACATGAAGACAGGGAAGCACAGTGTGTAAGGCAAAGCACCATTAAATAATAAAAGCTGGTTGGAGTGGGAGATAAGCACGATTTTTTTTTATCTACCGGAGAAAAGTGTGTGATCATTAGACAGAGGGATAAAGCTTTATCAGGTAAGTAAACTATGGCTAGTAATCACCATCTTAACCTGAGCTGTAGCAATCAGGTGTGTGTCTGCTGCTGCTTCATGTGATCTGTATATTCTGCAAGATGTACCAAAAGAAATCTAAAACTGGACAGGGAACAAGTCTGGAAAAACCTGAGTTCCCCCTGAGCACTGTGCAGTAATCAGTCCCTGCTGTCCTCCACTAGATTTTTTCTTGTTAGAGTTTGACATGACAAACCAAAGCAGCCCCAGATCTCTTCTGAAGCATCTCCCTTCTCTTGGCAGGTTTGCTGACAACGGCATTGGGCTGACCTTGGCCAGGTGAGTGTGGCACAGCTGTGTGTCACAGGGTGTGTGGCACAGGGTGTGTATATATATATGGTGGCACAGGCTGGGCAGGGTGCTGGGGCTGGGTGTGAGCAGCCCTTTCACCTCCAGCCCTTTCTTCCAGTGGTGGGACCTTCCCTCACGATGATGGCTCCAAGCAGGAGATCAAGAACAGCCTGTTTGTTGGTGAGAGTGGGAACCTGGGCACCGAGACGATGGACAATGAGATCTGGGGGCCTGGAGGTCTGGACCACAGGGGAAGGACACTGCCCATCGGCCCGTAAGTGAGCTCAGCACATCACAGCACTCACAGCTCCTGCTCCCAGCCCAGTGTGGTTACCTCAGCACTGTTCAGTTCCATGGCCATTACACAGAAAGGACTTCATTTCATGTCTCCCAATCCCACAGACCTCACTGAGCAGCTGCTGCTGGCAGGTACATCCTTGCAGGCTGCCAAGACAGATCAAGCTCCTCTTTCCTTCCCCCTCCCCTTTTCGTGGGGATTTGGGAGGACAGCAAGAGCACTCTGCTAACAGGGCACCTCTGTGGGTGTGATCAGCAGTGCTGAGCAATGAGCTGAGCTCTATCAGCTGCCAGAAGGGCTCATAGCAGCCCCTTCCTAGGCTTGCATGTGGTCATGGGTGTGCTCAGTGCTGCTGTTACTGATGCTCCTGCAAAGGACTTTGATGCCTTTGTTCAGTAGTTTTGAAATTCATGTGTGGTCTCTTCCTAGACCTTAGTCCTACAGATTGCTTTGCAAGGGCAATGGTTTTGCTTCCCAAAAACAGTTATCCTAACAATAGCCCCTCAGTGAGCAAACAGCTCAGCTGATGCTTTTCTGCCATATTGCAGGACTCAATTTTGCTGTCAGCAGTGGTGCTGGAGGCTTATTATAAACTATACCAATAATGAAAAGCCATTCTGCTATGACTCTCCTAATATCCTTTACACACAAATATATATATATATATATATATATGTGGACATATCTCATCTTGGATGTTGTATGCAGAAACTCAGAACAAATGCACTGCAGCAGGGAGGAATTCTCTAAGGGGTATTACAAGGAAGGGATCAAATTTATGTATCATAAGTGAAATTTGAAATGTCTTATCTTAGCCTCTTAAAGACCTTAAGCATCTTGTCCATTTAATTGGTGTGAAAATGGTGTCTTCTTTACCTTCCAGATGATATCAGAAAAGGCTGATAAAGATTAATTAATCTGTCCCTTCAACTCTTCTTAGCTCTATCCATTGTAGGACCTTTTCTTGTTTTCAAAAACATTTTTTTTTATTGCAGTTGATTTGCAATGCTTCTCTCCAAATCCCTTTGAAACATGTGGTGGGACTTCTTTTAGTCCTGCCATTACTCAGCCCAAGGAGTCTGCACAACTCTGCTGAGTTTCATGTTTCACTGCTGCAGAACTCATTTCTGATGGCAAACACGAATTTATTCATCTTTAGGTCAATCCTTTGGCCTTGCTGTTACTTCCCTCCCTGGAGAAGTACAGACTAAATAAAGATGATCTGTTCAACACGAGAGAACTTGAGCTGAACTTGCAAGGATAAGAGAACTTTACAGAGCTGGAAAGAAGGGAAATCCCTTCTCTTCCAAAGCAGGAACTTAGGAGTCATCCTTTGGGCTGCAAGAAATGAAAGCAGCCATGGAACAAGCGCTGTGGGGCCATGCGTGCCTAGAGCACACCTCCTCCCAGTGCTGAGGTGCCATGACCAAGTCCTTCTGTCTCCTCTGGATGTGTTTCAGGGATTTTCCCATCCGAGGGATTCAGTTCTACGACGGGCCCATCAACGTCCAGAACTGCACGTTCCGCAAGTTTGCGGCGCTGGACGGGCGGCACACGAGCGCGCTCGCCTTCCGCCTCAACAACGCCTGGCAGAGCTGCCCCAACAACAACGTCACTGCCATCCACTTCCAGGATGTCCCCGTGAGTCACCCTTCCCAGAAAACCCTCCTGAGCACCTTGGCAATGGGGCTGGGGGCAAAAAGGAGAAAATGTGAGATCTCACCGGTTGTCTTTGCCTGAAATCTAACAGCAGAAAAGAAAGAGGAAATATCCATCATATTTCAGTAACAATAACAAGAAAATTGTCTGTCAGGTTTGCAGCAAAACAGATGAAGGCATCAGTTAAAATTTAAAAATAAAATAGCAATATTGAAGTGAAAATAATTTCCATTTCTGTACGACTCAGAAACTGAAGAATCAGCCCCCCCTTTATTTTCAACAGTGGTATAATATTAAAGCAACAGAAGGAAGTCTGTTCTGAAAGGCCTGACTGACCTAGAAGCAGAAAATACTGATTTTGGGGAGCAGCCAGTGAAACTGAGCTGATGCAGGATAATTCTGCAGCCCTGTACACCAGGGTAATTCCAGACTCCAGTTCTGCAGACATAAATGAGAGCAGAGTCCAGCCAAAAGGGGTTTGCCAAATTTTGAATTACGGTATGAACCTCTAGGTGCTGGTCTGAACCTGGGGCCTGTTCTTTTGAGTTATTTTTGTATTTGCCTGCACAAATATGTGCTAACTGTTTCACTGAGGTTCACCTTTGGCAGCTGTTAAATCCAGCTGCCAAACATTACAAACAAACAAATAAATAAAGTGGTTGGGCTGAAGTGATTTGTGTTGCCTAATTTTCAAAAAATTAGCAGGCTTGCTCACAGGCCAGAAAAGTGCTGACAAGTGCCAAATATGATGGGAAAGGCAAAATTCCCCTAAAAGTGTTGGTTGGTCACTCTCACATTGCATGAGGCAGGCTGGTGACATGGCATTTATTTATCCTGGATAAAAATATCAGTCAGAAGTTGCCTGAGCAGCCATTTCCCAGGGCTGACTATTTCCCACATGGGTATGACTTCATGTGGCTTGGAACTTTGAAACTGTATTAGCAAACAATGAGCGAAGTGGCTCTCAAGAAATTGTCTCCTGAACCTTCCTCCACAATTTTAAAACTAACCTTCCCACTGGTGAGGATGAAATTGTGGGATTTTTAGCCTTTCCCCCATGGTCAGCAGGGAAATGTGTGTCTGCTCTGCCTGACAAGTCAAACACACCATTTAAGTTAGAAAATGGGTAATTTGAGCCACTGTAGTGACCAAGGGCATTCTTTTCTTTTACTCTAAGTGATGAATTCCTTTCTGGAGATGTAAATATGTTCCACTGTTTTGTTTAGATTACTTCAAGAGTCTTCTTTGGAGAACCTGGCCCATGGTTCAATGATCTGGATATGGATGGTGACAAAACATCAGTTTTTCATGATGTGGATGGTTCTGTGTCAGAATATCCAGGCTCCTACCTGATCAAGGAAGATAACTGGTTAATCAAACACCCTGACTGCATTGATGTGCCTGACTGGAGAGGCTCCATCTGCAGTGGGCACTTTGCACAGGTGAGGCTGCTTGCCTTGCAGTGTCATTAGCACTTTGGTTTGTTTTAAATTTCTTGGCACTTTAAAGTTTGACCTGTAGAAATGGACTTCCTTCAGAGTGCTCAGTGTTTATTTATCAGCAGGTCTGCACAGGTGGCTTTGAACATGAGAAATACTGTGGTGCATTTTCTGGAACCTTGGCCTTGGCTGCTGACAGCTCCAACAATTTCTGCCTGAAGCCTGAAGCCTCCTGAGAGCTCCATGGGCATTCACAGATTAATATTCATAAATCCATGGGCTGCCAGCTAGTTATTTTTCCCTGATTTATGGAGGGAAGTGCTGCCCACAGTGTTATGGGAAATGTGCTGATGAATTGAAATTAGACTTCAGCTTTCATGGTTTTTCATCCTGTGTGTGACCACCAAACCACTCTTCCCACCACAGGAGCCCTGAGTGCTGCTGGCATGAGAGTCCTCACTTTCCTCTGCTGAGAGCACCTGGTTTTGTCTTGGGTGTTGCAACAGTTGGGGGTTTTTGTGTGTAGTGCCACTACAGCCAATTTCTAACCACTGAGCTGGGTTTCAGGCTTCTGAAATCGAGACAGAAGGATCCTTGTTCAGCACAAATCAGATGTCTGAGGTAGATACTGTCCTGCTGCTGAGGGTTGCAGGATGCTATGGAATTTCTCAGCCCTGCTGCAGCCTCTGGCACATGCACTTGAACTCAGTGGATGAGGAAATTAGCTTGGTTTTGGGGTTTTCTGTTTTGTTTTGTTTTGGTTTTTGTTGTTTTTTTTTTTTTTCCTGGAAACAGTTTGCTTTGTTGAAATGGAAGCCTAAGGAATTGAACATAAGTGCACAGCCCACAGGTCCCTGCCCAGCACACAGGACTTGCACTAGCTCACTTCTATTGAGCATCTGAACCTTTTGCTGTAGTTCATTAAACCCTTGGTGACTTTTATTCAGTTGTTTCTTTTGTTGTTGATTTTTTTTTCCCATCTAGATATACATCCAAGCCTACAAGCCAGCCAACCTGAAAATGAAAATAATAAAAAATGACTACCACAATCACCCACTCTACTTGGAAGGGGCTTTGAGCAAAAGCACTCATTACCAGCAGTATCAGCCAGTTGTAACTCTGAGGAAAGGCTACACCATCCACTGGGACAAGACAGCCCCTGAAGAGCTGGCCATATGGCTCATCAACTTCAACAAGTGAGTGAACTCAGTCCCAGCATTCCAGGAACTATCAAGTAGCTGCACAGTTTTACTGGGTGAGGTCATCACCACATGAGCTCTTCCAGAATGAACATGCCTGCAGCAGGAAGTCCACTGAGTTCACCATCTCTTCATGAGCCATCTCAGGTTCCTGTTTCCTCCCCCAGGAAGTCCTGTAAGATAACACAGTCCCTTTTTGGAAGTTCAGAGCTAATTCATTCCTGGTGCATGGAAGTCACAGGTGTAGAAGTCAGGAGCAGATCTGCCCTACATTGCTTAACTCACCCATAGTTCTGTCTAATTTATTTTGCATTGATCCATTCTAAACCATGAAAATTTTAACTGGACAGGAGAAAACTGATTGTAAATGATTTAGTTTGGCTTCTAGCAAGCCCAGGAAAATAATAGTTATGTTATAACTTGTTACAATGTATGTCTTTGCTATTTTTAGGAATGACTGGATCCAAGTAGGGTTTTGCTATCCGAAAGGGACGACGTTTTCCATTCTCTCAGACATCCACAACCGTCTCTTGAAGAAAACATACAAAACTGGAACCTTCTACAGAACCTCCCAAATGGAGAAGCTGGAGCACAGATATCCTACCAAAGGCTACTACTACTGGGATGAGGACACTGGGTAAGATAGCAGGCCTTGCTGGTTTGGACATTGCTTTGGGAATACTGCTGGAATTGTGAGCAGTTTAGCTAATGCCACTAGTGGGGATCAGGAAGGAATTTCTGGGAATGTGACCAGTGTTTAATTTTCCTGGGACTCCCAGGCCTGCCAGTCATTCACAGCCTCTCTTGCACTGCCAATTACTCTGGGAAATTCTTTTCCAAGTGAATACAAATTAAGGAAAAAAAAATAAAAAGAAAGAAAGACAAGACCAAAGTGCAGACTATGAAACTTAACTGAAGACACGCACAGCCCTTATTGTTTTGAACAGCTATTTATAAACACCATGACAGGGATGCACAGGAACTGAGTGTAAAGCCTGTTATTTTAAAGGATTAAAATAACGGGAAAAAAGAAAGAAAGACCTAAAATACAAAGCATATATTTCTACATATATGTATCACTATAGAATAGAGCTTAGAAGGTGTTCAGGTGCTATCTGATCTCTCTGTTTTACTTTCCATGAGCTCCCTAAACCATTTCTGAGATGAGTGTTCCCCTTTTATTTGCATGTGGGATGTTGGGCACTATAAAACACAACCCCGAGGGTGGCAATGAAAATTATTGCAAAGCACAGAGTCCACCAAAACTCAGTATGTTTTTGCAGAAAAAGTTTGAACGAGGCTGTTTTTTTTTTTCTCCTGCCTGCAGGCTGCTGTTCCTGAAACTCAAGGCTCAAAATGAGAAGGAGAAATTTGCTTTCTGCTCTGTGAAGGGCTGTGAGCGAATAAGAATCAAAGCTGTGATCCCAAAGACAGCTGGTGTCAGTGACTGTGAAGCCACAGCTTACCCCAAGTACATCGAGACACCAATAGTGGAAGTGCCAATGCCAAAGAAGCTCTCTAGTGCACAACTGGTAAAGCAGCTGATTTCTTATCACAGAATCGTTGCTCATGTAAATCTGGCACATATTGTGCCCACAGACATAGAAAAACTTTGTGCCAGGGTCAATAGATGCTATGCCTGATTTTCTGAGAGGGTTCAGGCAGGTGAAATAAATGAAACAGATTCTTGCAATGTGCAGAGCCTTTGCAAGCTATACACTTGGTCTTTTGGGGCTCTGATGTGACATGCTGTTCTTCAAAGCACAGGGTGAAAACTGATGAGCTGGAAGACAAGTTGGTTCAGTGAATGTGATTTTGGATCCTCCAGCTCCTCCAGGCTGTAAGAACAGCAGTGACAGACAGGGGACTGAATGGTGGAGTTGAATTATTCTCCTTTATGTAACACATAACACAATGTCCCGTGCCCAGTCTGGTTCTGGGGGAGGAAATGGGGTATTTATCTGTTATTTGGGTTTTTTCACTCATCACTCTTGAAACAGGAATACACAGCAAAGCCTCAGAGCATTGTGTGTCAGTTCTGCAAAGTAAGAATCACTCTGCCATTCAGTGAAACAATTCACCTGGTGACAGGATGAGCAGAGAGGTTACCATTGTGCCCAGTTTCATTAGCAATTTAATTTGGCAAGTCAGTGCTTATTATGTAGCTTCCTTGTTGATTGAATTTCAAGGTTTGAAATGTTTTCATTGAAAATGCAGCACTGAGGTAATGGACATTCTCACTAGAAAACTTGTTTATTTCATTTTGCAAACAGAAGTCCAAGGACCACCTAATTGAAGTGAAAATAGAAACTTACAAGAAACAGTACTTCCACCTGAGGGATGACTTTGCATACATTGAGGTGAGCAAATCCTCTCAACAATGGGATGCAATTCTACACCACTTGCTTTATCTTCATGGAAAACTTGCTTACAAAGTTACCATGGAGAGTTAAATTCAGGTCATTTCTGCTTTGTATTTTGGGGGAAAAAAAAGAAAGGCTGTATCTTCTCCTACTACTCCTACTAGGCAGGATAGCAGGACCTCAGAGACCTGGAATTCTGCCCTTTGAAGCAAACAGCAAGACTGTCTGTCTTGTGTGACTCAAGACCATCAGTACTTCTTAGCAATTGTGTTAATGTGAGAAATCAAGAATATTTTTCCCCCTGGCCAGGTCGAGGGTGTGAGGTTTTTCCTCACTGAAGAGGGTATCCAACTGGTTGTGATTGATGGACACCATGGAAAAGTTGTTGATCGAGTAACATTCAAAAACTCCATTCTACAAGGGATCCCAGCGCAGATAGAGAATTATGTCAACAACATCAAAGATCAGTGAGTAAATAATCTGTTCTCGCCAAGGTGCAATGTAGAAGAATGCTACATAACACTCATCCTTTTCTTGGATTTTATCACCCAACATGCAGAGCAATACACCCAATGTATTTTTGTGCCTGGTGGCTCCAAAAGAGCCCAAATATGTGCAGGACATGCAGGCAGCAGCAGGATGCACACTCTTTGATTCAGGGACTGATTAAGCCCCAGATAATTTGCAGGGCTGCATGTGGTTAACAAACTGCAGAGCTACATTTATGTTGTGGGTTATAGACAAACTGCAGACTTAAATTCACAAAGCACTGATCCGTACAGATGTGCATAGCTTGCACTTTTTTACTGCATGTACGTTTTCTCAAATTGCAGATAATTCCACTAATAAAATGCATTCCCCTTTGCACATTCCCCTGCCCAGATCTAAAGGCCGGATTATTTTGTATTTAAGTTTGGGCAGCCAGGAATGCAGAGTTTTGGAAATAGGTGGTAGGTAGCCAAAAGATGTTCCTGTGTCATGGAGGACATTGGCTTCTTCTGTTGGAGGGAGAATTGGAACCACATCAGAAATCCATTTACCAAAGGGGTTGTTACCACATTAGATTGTGGAGAGGTTGTGGGAAGTGAATATATTTAATTGTCATTTAATCTGTTTGGATTTGAAATCTGGTGTGTAACATTTAATACAAATATGAGTGCTTTGTTGATAAATCTGAAATAGCTGTGGGCAGATTGACAGGATGTTGTTCTGGCATTTACTCTGGAGACCTGGGGGAAGCTTGAGCAATGCCTTGCATGTGCAGTCAGATGTGTTTCTGTTGTCTTAAATAATTCTAGTGGTTTCAAAAATCAAATCACGTAGTTACTTCAAGGAACCATGGCAATTTCTCACTTTTCTTTCATATAAAAAATAAGAAGTCTTTTCAGAGAGGCCATCATCCTGCTTTACAAAAATCTCAATCCTGGCTAAATCCAGTTTCTAATCAGGAATAGTATAATAATATTAACACACCTTTTAAACAGAAGCACACTGAAATGAAAAGCATCAGGCCAACAAAAGTCTCAGAGAAGTGAATTTCTTCAGGTTTAATCTGCTAATGAATAACAAGAAATTATTTGAGACTTGCTAAGGGCATCCCAGGGAGATGGGCCCCTCTGAGCAAAGCAGGATGGAGCTGCAGGTTGGAAACTTTTAAATCATCCTAGAAAACCATGTTCAAAAATAAAAAAAATGTGGCTTCTGTCTGCTTTCTAATGGGTTTTGCATGACTGGAAAAATAATCTATGTTGGAAAAAAACTGTTGGAAAACATTGAAAAGCATTAAAGCTGAAGCCACTGTAGTTCATGGGTGTGTGAACACACAGGCAGGAGTTACCAGTGCTCAAGACAAACAAGAGAGGAATGTGTCTGACTCTTCATCCATTTACCCATCTCTTTGTTTCCTTCAGCTCCATAGTCCTTGTGACATCTAAAGGAAGATTAATTTCAAGAGGACCATGGACTAAAGTACTGGAGAAACTTGGAGCAGGAGAGGGTTTTAGGTTAAAAGGTAACCAGTTTTTAAAAACTCATTTCTAACCTCCCCTTATGCCAGTAAAGGGACCTTCTCTCTGCTTTTAAACTTTGCCTTGCTTGCTTCTATCAGCATGTGCTCAAACATCCTGGAAACAGTAATTTATTTATTCAGAAGGGTTGTATCCACTGCCGCTTTGGGTAATATACTACGTTTATAACTGTAAATAGAAAAAACACACTGGAAGGTTTTCTTGGAAGTAAATAATTCAGGGGGGTTGATTTTCCAGATTAATTTTAGATAAAAACACCTTTTAAGAATAGAAATATTGAGCCTTTTCACCCCCTAAATGCCTCAAACCAGGATTTTTTACTTGTCTGAACTTGTTTGTAGCCGGTTTTCCCGTGAAACATTCTGACTTGATAGACAAAGCATATTGATTTCAGGGCATCCCATACTGCCTTAGAATACAGCTCCATGTGCACATAGCTGCAGTCAGCTCTACGAGCCTTTGGAAGGATTCCATCTGTGTGTGTGTGTGTTATACACATGGCTCCTGTGCACCTGCACCCCTGCAGCCATGAGCTGCAGCCATGCACACAGGTGGGTTTCTGTGCAGTCCTGGCACACTCCAAACAGATTTGTTCTGATTTGCAGAGAAAATGGCTTTTGTTGGCTTCAAGGGCAGCTTCCGCCCCGTCTGGGTGAAGCTGGTCACGAGCGAGGACTCAGCTAAAATCTACCAAGCACTGCCAATTCCTGTGGTGAAGAAAATGAAGTTGTGAGGACACCCTGCTGTGCCTGCTGGCCGCCAGCACTGCCCATGGGACGGCCGGACGGCCGGACAGACTGCTGACCGCTGTGCGCAGCCCTCGCCCGCTGTGCCGCCCGTGTAGCATTCTGTTGTTGTTGTTGCTGTTCCAAAAGCAATCTCACTGTAAGTAGCTAGAGTGGCCACCTGTGCCAGGGAGGCTCCCCTGCCCTGTGGCCAGCGAGCGCTCCGTGCTGCCAGCCCGGGCTGGCTCCTGCACTGCGGCCAGCTCTGCTGGGACTGAGCCAGGTCTGAGCTGTTCCTCCAGGGGCTGCTTTGATCAGCGCTCCTGGGACAGACTGATGTTAGTGCTGCCTCTTGAAGGGGAGTTCTTGGTCTGAAGACCATCAAGGATTCTTGCTTCTACCAGCCTCTAAGTTGTATGAAGAGTTTTTCTTTTCCATAGTGCAACTAGCTGACATGGATGCCAGTTCAAAGCCTGGTTGACAATCTGGGTTAGAAAGAGTGGATCTGTGTGATTTCCTGGATGCTGGGACAGTAATCATTTCTCCTAAAGCTTCTGTGAGGTTTGATCAAGCTCTTTGGGGTGTGTGTTGTACATGCATCCCACGGCACATAGTTGGGGAAGAAATGACAGAAGGAGTGGACAAAACATGCCAGCAGTGACTGATGGAACCACCTATTCTGCTTCCTCAGAAAACTGCGTTTTTCCTATGGATCAAGGAGTTTTGATAGTGGTTGTGCAAATAGGAAATTCTCCATCAACAAGCAGCTGCAGGCTAGGAGAGCAATGTCAATTAGCACATGTATTTTCTCAGCCTTTCCCATTCAGCCTTTCCCTCTGTATAACAACATTCAGGATCAGTTTATGGTTACCAGCTAAAGCCATCCAAATTCAAGGCTTCCAATTTTTGACCTGGAATACTGGGACTTACCTTATTCAGTGTCAAATAGGGTGAGCTGCCCTTGCCTTTCCCAGGACATCAGAGGGAACAGGATCAGACTTCTCTGCTGTGTTGTTTTCTGATCCTGTCCTCAAGCTAAAGATATTGTGTCTTGGTCCTCCTATAAAAGTTACATGAGACCTGGATGCGATCTTTCCAGGTGGCTGAGGAATTAAAGTGGGAAGCCCAATGCACTTGTTGGATGTCATGTACCTCCTTTCCCCCTGCTTCAAACCAATACCTGGGTGCTGAAGGCAGATCAGAGTGAATTTACAGGACTTTACAGGGGCATCTCTTGAAGCTGGGAAATTAAACATTATGTTGTAAAACACTGAGAGCATTTCTAGTGTTCAGGGATATTTCTGTGAGTTGCCCAGAAATACCACAAAGGCGTTTCTGGAGGCTGTGGCTGTTGTAAGAAATCTGAGGGCAGGGGGGAAGTGTGAAAGACACATGACAAGCTTTTCAAAGAATGTCAGTCTTGCCAGTAAGATTTGGATTTGTTTCCTCACTTTATCTCTGCCTGTCCCCGCTGCCACATAAATTATTCCAATTGCTGATGGCTACTTTGTTTATGTAATTAAGTTGGTTTTTTTCCCCACAGTATCAAAAATGCTACCTTGAAGTTAGACTAAAAAGCAAAGATTTTGTGTGTCATTACAAAGGCTGGGCAGTTGCTGGTTTAGATCAGTTGCTCTGAATGTCAAAGCAAGCATGAACGAAATTTAGATAGTACTGTAGATTACATTCCCCTCAAGCCTCTCCTGGGTTTTGAAACTGGAAATGTTCTTTTCAGACTTACTACAAAATTGTTTTGAATTCACTGAATATCACGTGTATTGTATTTAAAAGAAAAAAAAAAAAAGAGCCAAGTGTTCCCTTCCAGCTTCCCAACAAGAGTCTGGTAATGAATGCTCCTTAGGTATTTGTGCCATTTACAGAGTGAATGGGCAACATTTGTAAAAGGGAAATAAGGTGGGTTGTTTATTCCCCAAAATTCTTATGATAATTTGGGGATTTCACAAATTATTCCATGAAAGAGTCAGTCTCACTGATGTTTCAGCCATACTCATCCAAAATGTTTATCTGATGTCCTGTGATGGCCAAAACAGTGCCAGATCCATGAAGTCAAGGGAAGAGGCTAGCAGGAATTCCCTTGGGTCTGTCAGTTTGGGTTGTTTAAACCTTTTCCCTGCCCTGAGCCAGTGCTGTTGATGCCTTTGCAGCAGTGTTGGTGGAACGCATTGCTCCAGGAGATGGATCAAAGCAGGAGCATTTCCTTCATGAGCACTTAGCAGATGGTGGGCAGGAAAGCCAGGCTTGGGGTGTGCCTGGAGTGGGAATTGGCTTTGTACAAGCCCCAGTGCTGGGGTTGCCCACTGCAGTGCTCCACTGGCCATGACCATTTCCCCTCTCCTGCTGCCTCTAAGTGTGCAAACACCCAGGAGCATCCCACCAGGTGGGTCTGTCCCCTGGACTGCTTTGTTCAGCTTCTAGGAGCACGCTGCCTTTCTGCTGAAGTGTAGCTTCTGATTTTACTGTTTTGGGAATTCTCAGGGTGAAAATACAAGACTTGGCTCTAGGAAAAACCTTTTCCTTTGCTAAAACATCTGACCTTATTAAGAGAGAAGACTTGAGCAGCTTGTCCTGTGATGCCAAGCTTGTCACAGGGGTCCTGTTTTGGAGCTGGGGAGGGTCTGTGCTGTGTAGGGGATCCCTGCAGGCTGCCAGCCCCAGGGGGAGCAGAGTGTGCAGGGAAATGCCCAGGGCTCCTGCTGACCTGCACGGCCTGGAGCCATCCCTGTGTCCTCTGGAGACAGAATGGAGCCTGGTGCCATGGCCACTCAGCAAGAGCTCTGTGCCAAATGATTCCTGGTTAGTCTCTGCCTGTTCCAGAAACTGCACCTGCACACTCTGAGCAGTGAATTCCCAACTGCTCATCCTCTGCCCACCCCATACAGGCCCTGCACGAGCTGCAGTGACCCTCTCTGTAAGGTTTCATTTCTGCAGATGTTTCCATGTTGGCCTACACAGTTGCCATTGGTGGAGTGGGGGTTTTTTGATTGCATTTTGTTTGTTTGTCTCTTTGTTTGTTCGGATGTTTGGGTTTTATTGCCTCTGTTCAATTGCTTGTTGTACCTGTCGCCGAAACAGCTGGTCCTTTTTCGGAGTTAGATGTTTGTACATTTTCTTATAGACTTTCCCAATGAAAAAAGATATATTTTCTATTAATTTATTACAATGGCACTAAGACAACTAAATTGCAGACATATGAAGCATTTTTACTGCAGTTGAGCATTGTCCAGTTTGTTAAGGAGGTTGGCAATGTGTCTTTTCTGATAATCTGCTTTGCACTTGAAAGCTCTCTAGGTCCACAGACCGTGGTGGTGCATTGACTGTCTGGTTTATGATGACAAGAGCTCTTGGGACATTGTTTCCAAAAGATTGTGGCTTACAACTGAAATAACACGTAGTTGTTTGGAGTACACAATGTTTATCAAAATAAATATTCAGTGCAAATTTCTTATTTTATTTTTGTCTCCCTACTTATTTCAAAAGACAAACCCCAAGGGGCCAAGCAGCCCCTGTCTGTGTTTTTTGGCTGGTCCACACAGACCACAGCACCTTTCACTGCGTGGTCACAGCGGCAGGAGCTGAGAGAGGAGGACAGGAAGGGAAGGGGATGGGAATGGGGATGTTACAGCCATGGGAAGGGCCTGTATTTGGGGCAGTGGGGCACTCTTGGGTGACAGGCCAGGAAACTGGAAATGCACCCAACACAAGGGAGATGTGAAGAGGATTCCCTTCCACCTCAACTCCTGCCGGCACACAGGCAGACACCACTGCTGTGCCACTGCTGCATACAATGCATGGGTATGCATGGGTAGCTGTGTATTTGGGACTAGGGAAGGCCAAGTCGATCTGTTACCTAAGATTGAAAAGCAAAAAAAATTAACGTAATTTAATTTGCTTAATAAAATATAACAAGTTTTAATATATAGANCATTACATTACATTATATATTAATTATTAATGTTCAGCTGGCCCTGGCCGTTCCCTGTCCGCGCGCGCCCTCTCGTGGCCGCTCCCGGCTCTTCCCATCCCGGCGCCTCCGGGACATTCCCGCGAGTCTCTCCCGGGCATCGAACGGAGCTGTCACAGCTCCTGCTCCAAGCTGCGAGGTGCAGGGATGCTCCCTCCGCTGCTTCCCAGAGCTTTGATTCTCCCCAAGCTTGTAGAGCACAGGAAACTCTGTTTTTCCGAGTTCCCAAATGAAGAGCTTTTCATGCAGCCCTTGCGGACTTCCAGAGCACCAGTCCATCACCGTCGCTGTGATGTGTCCCGGTTTTCCCTGCCTGGAAGGGAGATGCCAGCCGCTGTCTCAGGGGCTGTTCTGCCATCCCTGGGTATCCAAACCCTGGCTACAGCCACACCCTTCCTTCTTCTTGCGTGGCTTGTTCACCAAACACCTTCAGGAGCACCAGGGAGAGCTCCAGCATTCTGCAGACAGATCTGTCTGCAATTTCAGAGTATAAAGCTCAGCTGGAGTGTCTCAGCACTATCAGGACCTGGCAAGGGATGTGATAAGGGAACAGTTACAGGATCCGACAGGAAATTGCTCGGGAGGAAGCCCCCTACAAATAAGTCTTTGCCAGAGGGTGTGAGATCACAATGAAATTACCAGCCCCACCATAACCCCATCTCCTCTCCTACTGTGTTAGCGTAGGGTGAGTAGCACAGGATAATGTTTCTTAAAGCACAGATACCTCACCTGAAAGCAAAGGGCCTGTCAGTTGATAGCAACACCCAAGGAAATGAATGCAGCTCATTTATTTCTGCTTTCCCATAGACCAGCTCCAGTATTCAAGTGCTACAGCTACATCTCTTGAACACAGTCAGCTCTGCTTACAAATCTAAACTTGACTTTCTCATCCCAGAAAGTGAGACTGTCCTGGCTTATCGCTACTGTCAGAAATAGCAACATGGCTGAAATACATTTCAGGCTTTAGTTGGGCAGTATGGCTTAAATGGTGAGCTATGTGGGAACAGAGGCTGAGAGGAGTGGTGATATAAAGGAAAGCGGTTTTGCCCTCATTAGGTTACACAGCTCATTAATTCACAACAAACTACCTGGTACTCACATTAAAGCAAGACAGTTGTTTTTTCAAGATCTTGTGCTCAACTGCTGTCTTAAATGCCAAAGCATTTGCATGTCTGTGCTTCCATTAAGCTCCCGGCAACTCCATCCTATTATAAGTGCAATTTATCTAAAGTCCACACAGTGATTAACATGCTGTACAGCACCTGAAAGACAGCAGCTGACTATCAAGGGTTGGCAAGGCACAGGGTATGGCTGTGGATACAACTCGTGGGATGAATATTAAAATACTCATATAAAAGTCTTACGTTATTTAGAATATGCACTATTTCGGACACTTCTGAAATACCATTTTAGATGAGGGGGTGAAAACTGACTCATTTCTAATTTTTTTGTAAAAAGAAGTTGAATGAAATAGAGTTGCAAGAAGGAAAGTTAGAAAAATCCCAAATATACAAGATGGCCTGCAGGCATGAATCTCAAAATAATAGCAATGGTCACATAAATACACCTAATTAAACTTTTCTGCTTATTTTTATATTGACTCAGCAAGTGCTCAACCATGATCTTGTTTTCAATACACCCTTGTACTACAATTATTTCTGTATAATTCAGTCTTCCTCCCTACAGAGGAAACTTTATGTAAGTTACAGCAAGATCCAGCTCACTTCATGGTGCTGCTGTTCAATCCTTGCACCTTGCAAGCAAATTCCAGGGCTCTGCTGTTCACCTCTTTCCAATGCACACAGAGCCCTGATGACATGTAACCTGCCACCAATTAAGGCAGCCGAGCTGATTTAAATAGTAATGATTTAACGAGTGCTCAGTGCTCTGGTCAGTGCTTCCCACAGAATTAGTGGGCAGGGTGCCAACACAGAAGTCCAGCCTCTGCTCAGACACAACTGATAATTACCTTTAAAAGCAGCAGAGTTACAGGCAGTAAAGATGGGCCCACAGAATTTTTTGAGGTATTGATAAATTATCTAAGGGAAAAATCTCCATGAATTAGAGCATTCCAGATGCTCTTTTGTAAAAAACAAGGGTGTCTTCTGTCCCACTGCAACAGAGACACAACAATTCTGGAGTAAGAAAGGAAAAAGGTTCTGCTTCTGAGTTGTAGCCTTTGCCCATAAGATGGGGAAGAGGCTGAAGCTCCTTTAACTGCTCCATTTTCCCCTCCCAAAATATCAATGTCTATGTAATAGTAATAATAATATTAATAATAATAAACACATAAAACGCCAATTAAAAATAATTATTACCATTATTACTGTTAAGTTAAATGGTGGTTAACAGATCTGTTTTTCCTATCACAGAAACAATGGATATAATGGCACTGATAACCCAGCCAGTATCAGCACTGGTCTGTTAACTAACATCACACAGGAAAGGAACAAAGCATTTCCCATCTGTCCCTGGCTAAGCCTGGCACTGTGCAATGCCTGATTGGTGTGTGGTACAGCAGCTTTTTAAATGCTAATCAAAAACTGCTCTGCACAGAGCTCTCCTGCTCCGGAGCCAAGGTGTCCAACTCCCTCCACCACTTGACTACTGCAGGAGAAAAAATACCATCATCCAAAAATCCAAGTGGCGTGATTTTCCTACTTCTTTTCCTTCCTGGCAATTTGGTACTACCTGAATTCAGTGGGATTTGTCTCTTTAAAAGGGCATAGTATAAAAGGTAAAAAATAGTGATATTCAAAAATAGTTCATATTATCCCAGAGTAAGAATTATCAAATAGCATGGTATCAATGGATCTAGTAGGATGGCAATCTTAATAAAGAAAAACATGACAGTACCAACGAATTAGGCATTTAAAAACAGAGGCATCCCCTCTATTCAGGCACAGGTTCTTTGAATTTCTATAAATATCTGATGCAATTAAAAAACCCCTGGAAAAGGCAGTGTTACTCTCTGATTAAAAAAGGAAATGAGATAAAAGAATGGAAATAGTTTATAAGCCTTACCATAAACCCATTGAGAACAGTGGCCAAATATCAAAGTAGGTTGTTCCGTATCTTACAAAATGGTGTTTTAATTTATGATTTCCTTTTTGGGACAAAATTGAAAAAGTTCAGGAACAGTGACATTAAAGTAGATTCTCTTGGAAGTCAAGGCTGACTTAAGTGTTCAGAGAAATGCTTTAACTGCTCTAAGTTAAGATCAGAAAACCTGTTGTAGTTTGTGTCCGAACAGTTTAAAGAAAACCCCCAAATCAACAAAACCCAGAGTATTTTTTCCAGTATTTTATTACATAAAAAGTTGATTGTCCATTGGAAATTTTTCACAAAGTGCAACCACATCCTGTGTAGCATCACTGATAATTTAACAGTAGCTCAGAAAAGTTAGTTATAGCACTAGAACAGAGAAACCACTATGCTGGGAGGAGAAAGGCAGCAGATGTTTCGCTGTCATGAAAACAGATGATTTTCCATGTACCTCTGTATAAAACTGAAAAAAAAAAGGGAATAGCAAGAGCTATCATTACCACCATACTGGTTGAAATTAGTTTTAAAGGAGGTACCTGAATGTCCTGTATGTGGAACCAAAAAATCTGTTATTGAAAGCCTGATAAGCCTCCAAGGGAGACTCCACCTTCTGAGATACTCAGAACATTCCTGGTCTTACAAAACTTTTGGAGGATATTTATTTTGATATATATATATATATTCATGTGATAGGGTTTGGGATTCTTAAATCATCACCAAACATTTGGTTATGTAACACTGTCCCAGGAGAAGTGCAACTGTCTCAAAGACAACCAGTTTTAAAAGGCAATTCAAGTTTTTCTTGAGTAATGAACTGTGATAGCAGAGAAAGATTGGCTGAGGTAAAGCAACTCCTGCCAGACTGCCATATTACACTTTCTGGTATATTTCAGTATTAGTTTACTGTAAAGCATGGAAAAGGGAGAAGAAAAATGGAAGAGTAAAAGAAACTTATTTTGTGAAGGCAGCATTTTGTGTTTTATATCAGAAAGCAACTGCCAAGTCATCACACAGATTAAAAACCTAAAGAAAAAAACAAACCAAAAAAACCCCAAACACTTTGAAATTTGATTAAGCTATGTGGCACAAGACATACCTGCATTTGGCATGGGCAACTGACTTGGAAACAACCAACCAAAAAAAAAAGTCAATTGGCTGGTTCAATTTCAACAAAGCTCCTTTTAACTGCAAAGGGGAAAGACCCAATCTACTCTAAATATAAATTTACGAAAGACTGAAGTATCTATACTCATAAGCTGGGCTATAGCTATAGTGTAGAAATTGTTTCTCCAAGTCTCAAACCCAAACTGATCAAAAAGGAAATATTAGGAGGAATACAAAACTGCACTTCCATGTCTTTCTGATCAAAATCTGAATTGTCACCTTTATACCGTAATTCGAAAAGCAAAAACTCATTTATATTTAATTTTTATAGCTTCATCTGACCTCTGTTCTTCCCTTGAGATGAGAAGCAATATTGTTTACAAAGGGTGGTGCTAACCTAGAATATGTGACCAAATGATAAATCAGTTATGCACAAGAATTGGACTGCACATCTCAACTGTCCAAATATCTACTGAGACTCTTTTCTCAACTCCGCTGCACATCTGCATTAGTAATAGAATATAAAAAGTAACAGTTAATCCTGAAGAAACAAATTTTAATTTTCCACTCAAACAGGTGCAGGCCTGTTTAATGAAGTGTAGCTGCAAAGGTTTCTTTAATCTAAAGTCATACAAATATAATTAAAATTAAATTAAATTAATCAACTGGAACCTTCATCAACATTATTTAGTCCTTACATACAGAAAACAAAGATGAGTTAGTCTGCCTCTTGAATACATAACCAAATGCAGATCTACTTAAAAGGTTTTACTACTCCTCAAAACAGTAAGTATAGTGACATCTTTTATTTTAGAACAAGGACTCAGTCACAGTTTCATACTTTTGATACCGAAGTATTCCACAAGATTAACCATTATGGTTCAATTAGGACCTTTTATCCAAAACACTTGGATTTTAGCACCTTAAAGAAAAAGTAACACCATACTAGGATTGAAGACAGGTGATACTGTGCTCATCCTCTGCAAAATGATGTGGACCACACTACTCGGTGCCTTTAGTCCCTAACTGGTAGTAAGGCAGAAGGGAAATAATTATAATCTGAGTAATAATAAAACCTCCCCAATTATACAAAGTATTGGCCTTCCATATGTCCAGCTTCATAGTAATCGAATCAAATGGTCATTTACAATCAACCACATCAGTCAGAAATCTGTACCAAGGAAAAAGCCCACCAAAATCTAACCAGATCAGCATCAGTAAGCGATATGTCTAACTCAAAGTTTAACTTTGTGCTGTAACTAGTGCTTTTCCAAATATTTAAACAAATCATTAAATCAGTAAACCAAATTAACTTCAGAGTTAAAGCTTCTTCTTCCAGCTCACTGCATGAGTAATGGGGCATACAGAACAGCTGCTTCCACAGGCACAGTCCTTCAGCAGCAGGAGCAACCTGAATGCCCTGGATTCATCTTCACTTTTCAGCCTGACATGGGAACTGCAGGTGCTGCAATTCCTTCACTTCTGAAGGGCACAGTGTCCCTCCTGTACAGATCTGGAGTGCATTAGCAGAGTTCCTACCTTGTGTCCATCACATTCCTAAGCACTGCCACAGATTTCCTGGGACACAATGGATTGAGTTTATTTTAAAGAAACAGGCAGTCTAACCAAATACGTCCTAAATCCTGTAATTTCAGGCATCTTTGGCTGCTATTCTTTGCAACTTTGGGCAATTTTGTGCCGTGTCTATCAAACCATCTTCCAAGTGAATCTTTTCACACTGCACCTGTCTCTCTGACTGTGAATCCATGATTTGCACACCCAAGACGACACAGCTACTACAGATGAACATCAGTGTATTCTGAAACCATAATTCTTCTTTGTTTAAATTAAATTTGCAATGTTAGACACTCAGATTTGTATGCTAGTTTTAAACAACAAAAGCATAAAAAAATTACAAACTAAAGCAGTCAATTGCTGACATGAAGCATTACCTTTTCTGTAACTAAACAAATGGCCAAGAGCAATGAGTAAACTGGTGAATTTCAACATAAATTTAAGCTTCAGTAGTCTCTGCTTCCTTCCTCCCCAAAGCCCAGGACTCCTCAGCAGATTCCCTTCAGGGAGCAGCAGAGCAGGACTCAGTCTGGGTACCGTGGCTGTCATAGCTCCTCTCTCTGGTTGGTTGCTCGGTTGTCCTCTTTGACGCCGTTAGATTTCTTCTCTGCGTCTTTTTTCTTCTTTGCTTTTTCAGGTTTTGTTTTGTTTTTCACTTTCTCACTTCCATCTGCTCCTTTGCCAGGATAAACCTGACCTTCCAGAGTAACATCTGCACACCTTTCCTGATTTATCAGGAAGTCTTTGATCTCCCAGGCGTAGCCACCATCCCGCAGCATGAAAATGGCCCGATTGGAGCCAACAATAAACCTAGAGGAAAAATACATTTTTTTTTCAGTTAAATCTGTGCTTTTCAAACACTTCAGCATTCGCTCAGAGAGCCTCCACGACTGAGGCACATGTCTCAGAGCAAGAAGCTGGTCTAGTTCCTGCCTGCGGATGGGGACAGGAGAAGAATCTTCTAGGACATTTAAGAATCAAATGTATGAAGTATACCAATAAGTAACCAAGGAAGTAAGAATAAGGAAACAAATTTACAACTAATTTGACACTATATAAAATCCACTAATGAGCATAAAATTCACTTTATACACTTAGTGCAACCCTTCTCAGCCTCGATACAAGAGCACAACATTCTTCTGTTTCAAAATGATGCTGTCTCAGAGAGAAAAAGAGTTACATTTTTAGCAGAGGAACAAAAAGCCTTTTGTGGCGACAAGTCTTCAGAGTGTGATGTTTTCCATCAAGCACATAGAGGCAAACTACTGCAGCTAGAACTGATCCATAGCTGAACCACAGTGAGATAAAAAGAATCTGGGCTATACAAACACACATAGTGCATAAGCATTGAAGAGGTTTCTGCACCACACAACAAGTTTTGTCACAACAAAGAAACAGAAATAGTAACGGATAATAGAGGTGGAGAACAGCAAAAAAATGAACAATTAAAAAGGTTTTCAGGAAGAAAGAAAGGGTTCTGCAAAGGCAAGAACTTTATCCTTGTGCACAACAGCTCACCTTTGCACGTCGTAGTTTGCGTTGAAGAGGCTGCCCTGCCACAAGCTGGTGATTTCTTCTGTCTCCTTTTCTGTGGGATTTCCTGACACTGTGACAAACATCATCAAAGTCTTCCCCTTCTTTGTCAGCTTCAGGATGCTTTCAGGTTTGCCTGGATCTATTTTTGAGAAATCTATTGGTGCTGGAGGCCTCTTGTGCTCAGGGAGATCTCCCTCTTCAATGTCATCATCTTTCTGTTTTGAAAAGGACAAGGAAGCTTTAAACTCAACTGTTCCACAAACATATTTTGGGTAATTTTTTTTAAAAATTTCTCTTTAGAGAGTAACTCTGCTTTGATAAAGTAATTTTTAGCTGAATGATGGAGATTGTGAAACCAAAAGAAATAGCGACTGTTGTTTCAAGATACTTCAGCAAGAGTGCTCTTTCCATTTATAACCCTCCTCTGAAAATAATGCACATTTTCATACTGACAGGTGGAATCTCATCACATGCTGAGAAATACTTCAGCCTTAAGGCTAATTCAATACAGTTCTACCTACAAAACTCATAAAACAGTTTCTTTTTTCATCACAGTTTCACAAATATTTATTATGCATGCAAGATGAAATGGGAAAGTTGCAATAAAAAGCCTCATACACACATATATGAAAAAAAATTCATCTGATACTGCTTTCAGAGGTCCAAACTCACTTCTGGGAATCATGTGTTTGCTTGAGAATTAAATTTAAGGATTTGTGTCTTTAAACAAACCTACAAGAATTCAGATTTTCTGTGTGCTTATGCCACAGAAAGACTTTGATTAAAAGGTTTCATGACTTTTCTAATGCACAGATGCACAGCCTGACAGCATAATCACCCAGAGTAAATTACTCTCACAAAAAAGAAAAAAATTAACCTCTTAATGCCTCTGCTAAGGCTGACAGCCATTTAAACATTTGGAAAGGTACTATCAGACTGCTGTCCCTTAAAACAGCTCACAACTGTGAGCTGAATATGGTGACAACTTACATTAAGTAATAACCTAATTTCTCTAACAGTGCTTGTATCATAGAATTAAAAAGTAAAAAAACTGAACAAAAACCCCCAGAAGTCTTATACTGGCATCCACCTAAGCACCACTAAATGAGCAGGAATTAAGGCAGATATTTTAGGTGTTGTCGTGACTTCAAAACGCATCGTTCCATTGGGAACATGAACTGTAGCAGCAGATAAAGACATTCTGCTGCAGAGGCCTCAAAGGTCAGGAGCCAAACTTGATTTCCAGATCTCAGAATGCATCACCCTCACATCTCTGCACATGCTTATACACAAACCCAACAGCATCCTCCTACACACCCACGGAGCATCCCAGCTCCTCAAAGGCTAAGGTTTCATACAAGTGACCCATGTTGTTTCCCCAGCTCATTTCTACAGTTTCTTGTCTTTCTGACAAGAGTTTAAAGTTTAGGGACCACAGAACAGAAGCTGTAGGAGCCTTAGATTTTACCCTTCCTTTTCTTACTAATTATGTCTTTGTTTCAACTTTGCTAGTCTGAAACACACTTTCCAGTAGTTCACACACCTTGAGATTTCTGAAATGAATGACCTGAGAGGCAAGGAGAGCCCAAGCGAAGTCCCTGCTGTCACTAAGTGGAAACATCACTTATAGGAAGCTGGAGAATGATCAAATTGGTGAAGTACAGTGAAAATACAAAATCTCGTGTGAGTGATTGAAAAACATTCTCCACAATTAAAAGCAAATTGAAGCTTAAGTCTGATTTGACTAGAGCAAAACCAGGTTATTTCACAGTTTTGAAAGAAAAAGACAGAAAGAAACATTTCTAAATACTCTGTATGAAATACAGAAACTGACTTTGGATTTAGTGACAACATGAGCTACTAACATGTATTACCTGTTTTTTTCCTCAACTATTCAACTAAATACTCCTGAAATTGTATTCTTACAGTTTGAATGGGAGTATTATCAGAAGATGCCAAGAGCTCCCCTAGATGGCATTTATTTTCTTATTTTCTGTACAAAATGTCATACAGCTGTGCTTAAAGCTATCTAAAAAGTAAAAAAGTGAATTTTTGCTTCGAAAAGTTTAACAGACTGTCCTGGCTTAGGGCAAATCTGGGAGGAAACTTCCAAAGGGGTCCCTCTAGAAAGCGGATTCAAATGGCCCTTCCCCCAACTGGTTCGGGAAAAGATTTCCTTGGAGGAAAGTGGAAAAAACCTGTTAACAGGCAAAGTATTCACAAGCATAAAGAATGGATAATATTAACAATAAAACCTCTTGTTGTTCTGAAGAGATGGCAAATTCAGAGTTCTTGTTGTGAGCAGTAGCTCCTTGCTCAGTCTCTATGAATCCCTCCTGCTGGAAAATGCCATGTCCCAGCCCTGGTGGGCCACAAGTGTGAGCTCCAGGTGTTTTCTGGGTTTTCAGTCCAGAGCAGGTTTGAACAGTTCCAAGAAAAATAAGAGCCACAGTCTTGGGAACTTCTCTGCCTCAGCTAGCTAAAAACTAACAAAAAAGCAAAGGAGAGTAGGACTCTCCCTCCCGCTGTCCGTGCTGCAAACACAGCCCGGGAGCAGGAAAGCTGAAGCTCTTATCTCTGTGTTTGAAAACAGCCGCCTCAGACATTCCACAGCTTCTCCTTCTCCCCCATCTTCACTCCCAGATCTAGTTTAAAAGGTGCAAAGCTTATTTCTGGGCTAAACAGACTAATAGGGGTACAATTCATCCCAGACACAGACTCACTCACTTAAACAGTAACATGAGGTTCCAGAGAGAAAGCATTACATAGACACAGGAAAAACTGCATATTCCTTCACTTGGTCCTCCTCTCAGCTCCCATTCTCAGAAATTTCTCATAAATGCCCTGCATTTTTATTTTTAAAAACATTAGTAACATATGTCACTTAATTGCTTTGCCTATTCAATGATCATAGTCAAGTCTGAGAAACCCTGAGCTTGTAACAGTAATGAACTATTTAAAGCATCTGACATTTCAGTAACTAAGATTCTCAGTTCTGTGTCCAGCTCCCCAGGACTCCAGGCCTCAGGAGAGTCCCTTTCCATCAGGAAAATCCCTCGGTGGCTTCCTCCAAGCTCTAGTTGTGCAACTGAGCTGCTGAAGCAGCTCTGCCTCTTTGCCCTGCTGCCTATCCTCATTTTCCACCAGATCACTCTCCTGGATCACCATGCAGTCATGCACACGGTGCAAGGGGCAGCATGAGATCTGCACAGAGAGATCTTGAGATTTTCCTGCTGGGAGAGCTGCTGGAGTCACAGACTCAAGGCTTGGGGCCAAACCCAAGCATGTCATAACCACCATCCTCCAATGGTTTTAGACCAATTGCCAGGGAAATAAAAAATATCTGGAGTAATTTCATTCAGTTGAAAATAATGACATTTGATTCTGTACAGATCTATGCCCTGTGGCCCTCATTCCCAAGCATAGTTCCTGCTCTTTCCTTAAATCACAGTGGCCCTTTTGTTTCTCATCCCACTCCAAGTGCACTCAGGCCCCTTCTTCTCCTCCAGCCTTTCATGCTCCCTATGTGCCCTGACTCCCACCAGGCAAAATGCCCTGCAGCTGACCATCCCAGGAGACCAAACAACCCCCAATTGTTGAGCCCTGCCTCAGCCCCTGCTCTGCTCTGTGTGCCTCTCCTCAGGGACACCCCCAGCCCCAGCAGTGACTCCCCAGCTGCTCTGCCACATCTGCATTTGTGCAGCACACAGTGACCTGCTCCAGCTGAAAAGAAAAAACCCTCAACCTGATCTGCCCTCTAGGGCTGGAGCAGAATATACAGTCAAGAGTTACAACAGCATTAACTTGAGCCTCCCTTCAAGCCAGCTCATTCAGAAGAGATGCTCATCTTTTAAGATTTTTTTTCCTACAAGGCCAAATTTAGTTCAAGTTGGACAATATTAAACCTTGATTTTTTAGCAGTTGGGCCTGCTGGTCCTTAGCTGATAGCACTAACAGAAAAGTGAACTTTGAGCCTTTTACTAATTTTATTTAAAATGTTAACTACATTTTCTAAGAACCTCCCTTCCTAAAGGGATATATGCAGTAACAATCCATGGGATGAACAAGTCCATAACCTGCCAACGAGGACCAAGGCAGGCGTCCATACTTCCTGTTAATTCATCTATAATTCACATATAAAACACACTTCTCCACCTTAACTTACAGCTGCAACTGGTGTTACACAAAACAGGAGTCTTCTCTCTATTATTTCCTTCAGGGTTTTTTACAAAATATTTCAGGGAAAAACCTCATGGGAAAGAATAAATGACAATAAGGAGTGCTCTAGCACTTATCAGAAGATAATGGACCGTAACACAGTGAAAAGAACCTAACAGTGTCATGACAAGCACATGGAGAAGGGGGTGATGGGAAACTAACAAGGAAAGTTAAGGCAGCAGGCTGATAAGGATGGAGGAGACGAGAGAGCTGGAATTAGAAGTTGTTACTATGAGGTAAGATAGGCCACACCAAACCAAAACAACGACGTATCTACCCTGTAAACGTGAAATGATTATTCCTCCTGGTATCCACCCCTCGGTCACATAATGTGTATCGCTCAATACTTCGAAAAAACCAGACTTTTCAGCCAGACGAGGCTGCTGGCAGGCACCAGGGCGCTGGGGCTCTGGGAAGGCGGGACAGGGCCAGCGGAGCAGGGCAGGCTGCGGGCCGCTCGCCCCGACTCTGAAACCCCCTCACACGGAGCGGAGCCAGAGCCTCGGAGGAAGGAACACGGCACCGGCCACCCTCCACCAGGCCAGGGGATGCCTCCCGCCCGGTCCGACCCGGCCCGGGGATCTCCCGCCTTCCCGGGGCCGGGCAGAGCGGCCGCTGCCCCCCGGCGCTGC